>CAKZFU010000102.1:0-178722 GCA_936450465.1 Gibbula magus | reverse complement strand
AGACCATCAAAAGTTGTCTAGGCCAAAGTGACTTTTGGCCCAAAATTGGGCCTACAGGAATGACTATAACGGCACGGTTTGCCGATAAGACGCTCACCGATTCCAAAAGTGAATGCGTCTATGCGACCGACAGCATGTGAGCTTCCATAGGAGACCATCAAAAGTTGTCTAGGCCAAAGTCACCTTTTGGCCCATTTTTGGGCATGACTATAACGGCACGGGTTGCCGATAAGACGGTCACCGATTCCAAAAGGGAATGCGTCTATGCGACCGGCAGCATGTGAGCTTCCATAGGAGACCATCAAAAGTTGTCTAGGCCAAAGTGACTTTTGGCCCAAAATTGGGCCTACAGGAATGACTATAACGGCACGGTTTGCCGATAAGACGCTCACCGATTCCAAAAGTGAATGCGTCTATGCGACCGACAGCATGTGAGCTTCCATAGGAGACCATCAAAAGTTGTCTAGGCCAAAGTGACTTTTGGCCCAAAATTGGGCCTACAGGAATGACTATAACGGCACGGTTTGCCGATAAGACGCTCACCGATTCCAAAAGTGAATGCGTCTATGCGACCGACAGCATGTGAGCTTCCATAGGAGACCATCAAAAGTTGTCTAGGCCAAAGTCACCTTTTGGCCCATTTTTGGGCATGACTATAACGGCACGGGTTGCCGATAAGACGGTCACCGATTCCAAAAGGGAATGCGTCTATGCGACCGGCAGCATGTGAGCTTCCATAGGAGACCATCAAAAGTTGTCTAGGCCAAAGTGACTTTTGGCCCAAAATTGGGCCTACAGGAATGACTATAACGGCACGGTTTGCCGATAAGACGGTCACCGATTCAAAAAGTGAATGCGTCTATGCGACCGACAGCATGTGAGCTTCCATAGGAGACCATCAAAAGTTGTCTAGGCCAAAGTCACCTTTTGGCCCATTTTTGGGCATGACTATAACGGCACGGGTTGCCGATAAGACGGTCACCGATTCCAAAAGGGAATGCGTCTATGCGACCGGCAGCATGTGAGCTTCCATAGGAGACCATCAAAAGTTGTCTAGGCCAAAGTGACTTTTGGCCCAAAATTGGGCCTACAGGAATGACTATAACGGCACGGTTTGCCGATAAGACGCTCACCGATTCCAAAAGTGAATGCGTCTATGCGACCGACAGCATGTGAGCTTCCATAGGAGACCATCAAAAGTTGTCTAGGCCAAAGTGACTTTTGGCCCAAAATTGGGCCTACAGGAATGACTATAACGGCACGGTTTGCCGATAAGACGGTCACCGATTCCAAAAGTGAATGCGTCTATGCGACCGACAGCATGTGAGCTTCCATAGGAGACCATCAAAAGTTGTCTAGGCCAAAGTCACCTTTTGGCCCATTTTTGGGCATGACTATAACGGCACGGGTTGCCGATAAGACGGTCACCGATTCCAAAAGGGAATGCGTCTATGCGACCGGCAGCATGTGAGCTTCCATAGGAGACCATCAAAAGTTGTCTAGGCCAAAGTGACTTTTGGCCCAAAATTGGGCCTACAGGAATGACTATAACGGCACGGTTTGCCGATAAGACGGTCACCGATTCCAAAAGTGAATGCGTCTATGCGACCGACAGCATGTGAGCTTCCATAGGAGACCATCAAAAGTTGTCTAGGCCAAAGTCACCTTTTGGCCCATTTTTGGGCATGACTATAAAGGCACGGGTTGCCGATAAGACGGTCACCGATTCCGAAAGGAAATGTGTCTATGCGACCGGCAGCATGTGAGCTTCCATAGGAGACCATCAAAAGTTGTCTAGGCCAAAGTGACTTTTGGCCCAAAATTGGGCCTACAGGAATGACTATAACGGCACGGTTTGCCGATAAGACGCTCACCGATTCCAAAAGTGAATGCGTCTATGCGACCGGCAGCATGTGAGCTTCCATAGGAGACCATCAAAAGTTGTCTAGGCCAAAGTGACTTTTGGCCCAAAATTGGGCCTACAGGAATGACTATAACGGCACGGTTTGCCGATAAGACGCTCACCGATTCCAAAAGTGAATGCGTCTATGCGACCGACAGCATGTGAGCTTCCATAGGAGACCATCAAAAGTTGTCTAGGCCAAAGTCACCTTTTGGCCCATTTTTGGGCATGACTATAACGGCACGGGTTGCCGATAAGACGGTCACCGATTCCAAAAGGGAATGCGTCTATGCGACCGGCAGCATGTGAGCTTCCATAGGAGACCATCAAAAGTTGTCTAGGCCAAAGTGACTTTTGGCCCAAAATTGGGCCTACAGGAATGACTATAACGGCACGGTTTGCCGATAAGACGCTCACCGATTCCAAAAGTGAATGCGTCTATGCGACCGACAGCATGTGAGCTTCCATAGGAGACCATCAAAAGTTGTCTAGGCCAAAGTCACCTTTTGGCCCATTTTTGGGCATGACTATAACGGCACGGGTTGCCGATAAGACGGTCACCGATTCCAAAAGGGAATGCGTCTATGCGACCGGCAGCATGTGAGCTTCCATAGGAGACCATCAAAAGTTGTCTAGGCCAAAGTGACTTTTGGCCCAAAATTGGGCCTACAGGAATGACTATAACGGCACGGTTTGCCGATAAGACGCTCACCGATTCCAAAAGTGAATGCGTCTATGCGACCGACAGCATGTGAGCTTCCATAGGAGACCATCAAAAGTTGTCTAGGCCAAAGTGACTTTTGGCCCAAAATTGGGCCTACAGGAATGACTATAACGGCACGGGTTGCCGATAAGACGGTCACCGATTCCAAAAGTGAATGCGTCTATGCGACCGACAGCATGTGAGCTTCCATAGGAGACCATCAAAAGTTGTCTAGGCCAAAGTCACCTTTTGGCCCATTTTTGGGCATGACTATAACGGCATGGGTTGCCGATAAGACGGTCACCGATTCCAAAAGGGAATGCGTCTATGCGACCGGCAGCATGTGAGCTTCCATAGGAGACCATCAAAAGTTGTCTAGGCCAAAGTGACTTTTGGCCCAAAATTGGGCCTACAGGAATGACTATAACGGCACGGTTTGCCGATAAGACGGTCACCGATTCCAAAAGGGAATGCGTCTATGCGACCGACAGCATGTGAGCTTCCATAGGAGACCATCAAAAGTTGTCTAGGCCAAAGTCACCTTTTGGCCCATTTTTGGGCATGACTATAACGGCACGGGTTGCCGATAAGACGGTCACCGATTCCAAAAGGGAATGCGTCTATGCGACCGGCAGCATGTGAGCTTCCATAGGAGACCATCAAAAGTTGTCTAGGCCAAAGTGACTTTTGGCCCAAAATTGGGCCTACAGGAATGACTATAACGGCACGGTTTGCCGATAAGACGCTCACCGATTCCAAAAGTGAATGCGTCTATGCGACCGTCAGCATGTGAGCTTCCATAGGAGACCATCAAAAGTTGTCTAGGCCAAAGTGACTTTTGGCCCAAAATTGGGCCTACAGGAATGACTATAACGGCACGGTTTGCCGATAAGACGGTCACCGATTCCAAAAGTGAATGCGTCTATGCGACCGACAGCATGTGAGCTTCCATAGGAGACCATCAAAAGTTGTCTAGGCCAAAGTCACCTTTTGGCCCATTTTTGGGCATGACTATAACGGCACGGGTTGCCGATAAGACGGTCACCGATTCCAAAAGGGAATGCGTCTATGCGACCGGCAGCATGTGAGCTTCCATAGGAGACCATCAAAAGTTGTCTAGGCCAAAGTGACTTTTGGCCCAAAATTGGGCCTACAGGAATGACTATAACGGCACGGTTTGCCGATAAGACGCTCACCGATTCCAAAAGTGAATGCGTCTATGCGACCGACAGCATGTGAGCTTCCATAGGAGACCATCAAAAGTTGTCTAGGCCAAAGTCACCTTTTGGCCCATTTTTGGGCATGACTATAACGGCACGGGTTGCCGATAAGACGGTCACCGATTCCAAAAGGAAATGCGTCTATGCGACCGGCAGCATGTGAGCTTCCATAGGAGACCATCAAAAGTTGTCTAGGCCAAAGTGACTTTTGGCCCAAAATTGGGCCTACAGGAATGACTATAACGGCACGGTTTGCCGATAAGACGCTCACCGATTCCAAAAGTGAATGCGTCTATGCGACCGACAGCATGTGAGCTTCCATAGGAGACCATCAAAAGTTGTCTAGGCCAAAGTGACTTTTGGCCCAAAATTGGGCCTACAGGAATGACTATAACGGCACGGTTTGCCGATAAGACGGTCACCGATTCCAAAAGTGAATGCGTCTATGCGACCGACAGCATGTGAGCTTCCATAGGAGACCATCAAAAGTTGTCTAGGCCAAAGTCACCTTTTGGCCCATTTTTGGGCATGACTATAACGGCACGGGTTGCCGATAAGACGGTCACCGATTCCAAAAGGGAATGCGTCTATGCGACCGGCAGCATGTGAGCTTCCATAGGAGACCATCAAAAGTTGTCTAGGCCAAAGTGACTTTTGGCCCAAAATTGGGCCTACAGGAATGACTATAACGGCACGGTTTGCCGATAAGACGCTCACCGATTCCAAAAGTGAATGCGTCTATGCGACCGACAGCATGTGAGCTTCCATAGGAGACCATCAAAAGTTGTCTAGGCCAAAGTCACCTTTTGGCCCATTTTTGGGCATGACTATAACGGCACGGGTTGCCGATAAGACGGTCACCGATTCCAAAAGGGAATGCGTCTATGCGACCGGCAGCATGTGAGCTTCCATAGGAGACCATCAAAAGTTGTCTAGGCCAAAGTGACTTTTGGCCCAAAATTGGGCCTACAGGAATGACTATAACGGCACGGTTTGCCGATAAGACGCTCACCGATTCCAAAAGTGAATGCGTCTATGCGACCGACAGCATGTGAGCTTCCATAGGAGACCATCAAAAGTTGTCTAGGCCAAAGTGACTTTTGGCCCAAAATTGGGCCTACAGGAATGACTATAACGGCACGGTTTGCCGATAAGACGGTCACCGATTCCAAAAGTGAATGCGTCTATGCGACCGACAGCATGTGAGCTTCCATAGGAGACCATCAAAAGTTGTCTAGGCCAAAGTCACCTTTTGGCCCATTTTTGGGCATGATTATAACGGCACGGGTTGCCGATAAGACGGTCACCGATTCCAAAAGGGAATGCGTCTATGCGACCGGCAGCATGTGAGCTTCCATAGGAGACCATCAAAAGTTGTCTAGGCCAAAGTGACTTTTGGCCCAAAATTGGGCCTACAGGAATGACTATAACGGCACGGTTTGCCGATAAGACGCTCACCGATTCCAAAAGTGAATGCGTCTATGCGACCGACAGCATGTGAGCTTCCATAGGAGACCATCAAAAGTTGTCTAGGCCAAAGTCACCTTTTGGCCCATTTTTGGGCATGACTATAACGGCACGGGTTGCCGATAAGACGGTCACCGATTCCAAAAGGGAATGCGTCTATGCGACCGGCAGCATGTGAGCTTCCATAGGAGACCATCAAAAGTTGTCTAGGCCAAAGTGACTTTTGGCCCAAAATTGGGCCTACAGGAATGACTATAACGGCACGGTTTGCCGATAAGACGCTCACCGATTCCAAAAGTGAATGCGTCTATGCGACCGACAGCATGTGAGCTTCCATAGGAGACCATCAAAAGTTGTCTAGGCCAAAGTGACTTTTGGCCCAAAATTGGGCCTACAGGAATGACTATAACGGCACGGTTTGCCGATAAGACGCTCACCGATTCCAAAAGTGAATGCGTCTATGCGACCGACAGCATGTGAGCTTCCATAGGAGACCATCAAAAGTTGTCTAGGCCAAAGTCACCTTTTGGCCCATTTTTTGGCATGACTATAACGGCACGGGTTGCCGATAAGACGGTCACCGATTCCAAAAGGGAATGCGTCTATGCGACCGGCAGCATGTGAGCTTCCATAGGAGACCATCAAAAGTTGTCTAGGCCAAAGTGACTTTTGGCCCAAAATTGGGCCTACAGGAATGACTATAACGGCACGGTTTGCCGATAAGACGCTCACCGATTCCAAAAGTGAATGCGTCTATGCGACCGACAGCATGTGAGCTTCCATAGGAGACCATCAAAAGTTGTCTAGGCCAAAGTGACTTTTGGCCCAAAATTGGGCCTACAGGAATGACTATAACGGCACGGTTTGCCGATAAGACGGTCACCGATTCCAAAAGTGAATGCGTCTATGCGACCGACAGCATGTGAGCTTCCATAGGAGACCATCAAAAGTTGTCTAGGCCAAAGTCACCTTTTGGCCCATTTTTGGGCATGACTATAACGGCACGGGTTGCCGATAAGACGGTCACCGATTCCAAAAGGGAATGCGTCTATGCGACCGGCAGCATGTGAGCTTCCATAGGAGACCATCAAAAGTTGTCTAGGCCAAAGTGACTTTTGGCCCAAAATTGGGCCTACAGGAATGACTATAACGGCACGGTTTGCTGATAAGACGCTCACCGATTCCAAAAGTGAATGCGTCTATGCGACCGACAGCATGTGAGCTTCCATAGGAGACCATCAAAAGTTGTCTAGGCCAAAGTCACCTTTTGGCCCATTTTTGGGCATGACTATAACGGCACGGGTTGCCGATAAGACGGTCACCGATTCCAAAAGGGAATGCGTCTATGCGACCGGCAGCATGTGAGCTTCCATAGGAGACCATCAAAAGTTGTCTAGGCCAAAGTGACTTTTGGCCCAAAATTGGGCCTACAGGAATGACTATAACGGCACGGTTTGCCGATAAGACGGTCACCGATTCCAAAAGTGAATGCGTCTATGCGACCGACAGCATGTGAGCTTCCATAGGAGACCATCAAAAGTTGTCTAGGCCAAAGTCACCTTTTGGCCCATTTTTGGGCATGACTATAACGGCACGGGTTGCCGATAAGACGGTCACCGATTCCAAAAGGGAATGCGTCTATGCGACCGGCAGCATGTGAGCTTCCATAGGAGACCATCAAAAGTTGTCTAGGCCAAAGTGACTTTTGGCCCAAAATTGGGCCTACAGGAATGACTATAACGGCACGGTTTGCCGATAAGACGCTCACCGATTCCAAAAGTGAATGCGTCTATGCGACCGACAGCATGTGAGCTTCCATAGGAGACCATCAAAAGTTGTCTAGGCCAAAGTGACTTTTGGCCCAAAATTGGGCCTACAGGAATGACTATAACGGCACGGTTTGCCGATAAGACGGTCACCGATTCCAAAAGTGAATGCGTCTATGCGACCGACAGCATGTGAGCTTCCATAGGAGACCATCAACAGTTGTCTAGGCCAAAGTCACCTTTTGGCCCATTTTTGGGCATGACTATAACGGCACGGGTTGCCGATAAGACGGTCACCGATTCCAAAAGGGAATGCGTCTATGCGACCGGCAGCATGTGAGCTTCCATAGGAGACCATCAAAAGTTGTCTAGGCCAAAGTGACTTTTGGCCCAAAATTGGGCCTACAGGAATGACTATAACGGCACGGTTTGCCGATAAGACGGTCACCGATTCCAAAAGTGAATGCGTCTATGCGACCGACAGCATGTGAGCTTCCATAGGAGACCATCAAAAGTTGTCTAGGCCAAAGTCACCTTTTGGCCCATTTTTGGGCATGACTATAACGGCACGGGTTGCCGATAAGACGGTCACCGATTCCAAAAGGGAATGCGTCTATGCGACCGGCAGCATGTGAGCTTCCATAGGAGACCATCAAAAGTTGTCTAGGCCAAAGTGACTTTTGGCCCAAAATTGGGCCTACAGGAATGACTATAACGGCACGGTTTGCCGATAAGACGCTCACCGATTCCAAAAGTGAATGCGTCTATGCGACCGACAGCATGTGAGCTTCCATAGGAGACCATCAAAAGTTGTCTAGGCCAAAGTGACTTTTGGCCCAAAATTGGGCCTACAGGAATGACTATAACGGCACGGTTTGCCGATAAGACGGTCACCGATTCCAAAAGTGAATGCGTCTATGCGACCGACAGCATGTGAGCTTCCATAGGAGACCATCAAAAGTTGTCTAGGCCAAAGTGACTTTTGGCCCAAAATTGGGCCTACAGGAATGACTATAACGGCACGGTTTGCCGATAAGACGGTCACCGATTCCAAAAGTGAATGCGTCTATGCGACCGACAGCATGTGAGCTTCCATAGGAGACCATCAAAAGTTGTCTAGGCCAAAGTCACCTTTTGGCCCATTTTTGGGCATGAGTATAACGGCACGGGTTGCCGATAAGACGGTCACCGATTCCAAAAGGGAATGCGTCTATGCGACCGGCAGCATGTGAGCTTCCATAGGAGACCATCAAAAGTTGTCTAGGCCAAAGTGACTTTTGGCCCAAAATTGGGCCTACAGGAATGACTATAACGGCACGGTTTGCCGATAAGACGGTCACCGATTCCAAAAGTGAATGCGTCTATGCGACCGGCAGCATGTGAGCTTCCATAGGAGACCATCAAAAGTTGTCTAGGCCAAAGTCACCTTTTGGCCCATTTTTGGGCATGACTATAACGGCACGGGTTGCCGATAAGACGGTCACCGATTCCAAAAGGGAATGCGTCTATGCGACCGGCAGCATGTGAGCTTCCATAGGAGACCATCAAAAGTTGTCTAGGCCAAAGTGACTTTTGGCCCAAAATTGGGCCTACAGGAATGACTATAACGGCACGGTTTGCCGATAAGACGCTCACCGATTCCAAAAGTGAATGCGTCTATGCGACCGACAGCATGTGAGCTTCCATAGGAGACCATCAAAAGTTGTCTAGGCCAAAGTGACTTTTGGCCCAAAATTGGGCCTACAGGAATGACTATAACGGCACGGTTTGCCGATAAGACGGTCACCGATTCCAAAAGTGAATGCGTCTATGCGACCGACAGCATGTGAGCTTCCATAGGAGACCATCAAAAGTTGTCTAGGCCAAAGTCACCTTTTGGCCCATTTTTGGGCATGACTATAACGGCACGGGTTGCCGATAAGACGGTCACCGATTCCAAAAGGGAATGCGTCTATGCGACCGGCAGCATGTGAGCTTCCATAGGAGACCATCAAAAGTTGTCTAGGCCAAAGTGACTTTTGGCCCAAAATTGGGCCTACAGGAATGACTATAACGGCACGGTTTGCCGATAAGACGCTCACCGATTCCAAAAGTGAATGCGTCTATGCGACCGACAGCATGTGAGCTTCCATAGGAGACCATCAAAAGTTGTCTAGGCCAAAGTCACCTTTTGGCCCATTTTTGGGCATGACTATAACGGCACGGGTTGCCGATAAGACGGTCACCGATTCCAAAAGGAAATGCGTCTATGCGACCGGCAGCATGTGAGCTTCCATAGGAGACCATCAAAAGTTGTCTAGGCCAAAGTGACTTTTGGCCCAAAATTGGGCCTACAGGAATGACTATAACGGCACGGTTTGCCGATAAGACGCTCACCGATTCCAAAAGTGAATGCGTCTATGCGACCGACAGCATGTGAGCTTCCATAGGAGACCATCAAAAGTTGTCTAGGCCAAAGTGACTTTTGGCCCAAAATTGGGCCTACAGGAATGACTATAACGGCACGGTTTGCCGATAAGACGGTCACCGATTCCAAAAGTGAATGCGTCTATGCGACCGACAGCATGTGAGCTTCCATAGGAGACCATCAAAAGTTGTCTAGGCCAAAGTCACCTTTTGGCCCATTTTTGGGCATGACTATAACGGCACGGGTTGCCGATAAGACGGTCACCGATTCCAAAAGGGAATGCGTCTATGCGACCGGCAGCATGTGAGCTTCCATAGGAGACCATCAAAAGTTGTCTAGGCCAAAGTGACTTTTGGCCCAAAATTGGGCCTACAGGAATGACTATAACGGCACGGTTTGCCGATAAGACGGTCACCGATTCCAAAAGTGAATGCGTCTATGCGACCGACAGCATGTGAGCTTCCATAGGAGACCATCAAAAGTTGTCTAGGCCAAAGTCACCTTTTGGCCCATTTTTGGGCATGACTATAACGGCACGGGTTGCCGATAAGACGGTCACCGATTCCAAAAGGGAATGCGTCTATGCGACCGGCAGCATGTGAGCTTCCATAGGAGACCATCAAAAGTTGTCTAGGCCAAAGTGACTTTTGGCCCAAAATTGGGCCTACAGGAATGACTATAACGGCACGGTTTGCCGATAAGACGCTCACCGATTCCAAAAGTGAATGCGTCTATGCGACCGACAGCATGTGAGCTTCCATAGGAGACCATCAAAAGTTGTCTAGGCCAAAGTCACCTTTTGGCCCATTTTTGGGCATGACTATAACGGCACGGGTTGCCGATAAGACGGTCACCGATTCCAAAAGGGAATGCGTCTATGCGACCGGCAGCATGTGAGCTTCCATAGGAGACCATCAAAAGTTGTCTAGGCCAAAGTGACTTTTGGCCCAAAATTGGGCCTACAGGAATGACTATAACGGCACGGTTTGCCGATAAGACGCTCACCGATTCCAAAAGTGAATGCGTCTATGCGACCGACAGCATGTGAGCTTCCATAGGAGACCATCAAAAGTTGTCTAGGCCAAAGTGACTTTTGGCCCAAAATTGGGCCTACAGGAATGACTATAACGGCACGGTTTGCCGATAAGACGGTCACCGATTCCAAAAGTGAATGCGTCTATGCGACCGACAGCATGTGAGCTTCCATAGGAGACCATCAAAAGTTGTCTAGGCCAAAGTCACCTTTTGGCCCATTTTTGGGCATGATTATAACGGCACGGGTTGCCGATAAGACGGTCACCGATTCCAAAAGGGAATGCGTCTATGCGACCGGCAGCATGTGAGCTTCCATAGGAGACCATCAAAAGTTGTCTAGGCCAAAGTGACTTTTGGCCCAAAATTGGGCCTACAGGAATGACTATAACGGCACGGTTTGCCGATAAGACGCTCACCGATTCCAAAAGTGAATGCGTCTATGCGACCGACAGCATGTGAGCTTCCATAGGAGACCATCAAAAGTTGTCTAGGCCAAAGTCACCTTTTGGCCCATTTTTGGGCATGACTATAACGGCACGGGTTGCCGATAAGACGGTCACCGATTCCAAAAGGGAATGCGTCTATGCGACCGGCAGCATGTGAGCTTCCATAGGAGACCATCAAAAGTTGTCTAGGCCAAAGTGACTTTTGGCCCAAAATTGGGCCTACAGGAATGACTATAACGGCACGGTTTGCCGATAAGACGCTCACCGATTCCAAAAGTGAATGCGTCTATGCGACCGACAGCATGTGAGCTTCCATAGGAGACCATCAAAAGTTGTCTAGGCCAAAGTGACTTTTGGCCCAAAATTGGGCCTACAGGAATGACTATAACGGCACGGTTTGCCGATAAGACGGTCACCGATTCCAAAAGTGAATGCGTCTATGCGACCGACAGCATGTGAGCTTCCATAGGAGACCATCAAAAGTTGTCTAGGCCAAAGTCACCTTTTGGCCCATTTTTGGGCATGACTATAACGGCACGGGTGGCCGATAAGACGGTCACCGATTCCAAAAGGGAATGCGTCTATGCGACCGGCAGCATGTGAGCTTCCATAGGAGACCATCAAAAGTTGTCTAGGCCAAAGTGACTTTTGGCCCAAAATTGGGCCTACAGGAATGACTATAACGGCACGGTTTGCCGATAAGACGCTCACCGATTCCAAAAGTGAATGCGTCTATGCGACCGACAGCATGTGAGCTTCCATAGGAGACCATCAAAAGTTGTCTAGGCCAAAGTGACTTTTGGCCCAAAATTGGGCCTACAGGAATGACTATAACGGCACGGTTTGCCGATAAGACGGTCACCGATTCCAAAAGTGAATGCGTCTATGCGACCGACAGCATGTGAGCTTCCATAGGAGACCATCAAAAGTTGTCTAGGCCAAAGTCACCTTTTGGCCCATTTTTGGGCATGACTATAACGGCACGGGTTGCCGATAAGACGGTCACCGATTCCAAAAGGGAATGCGTCTATGCGACCGGCAGCATGTGAGCTTCCATAGGAGACCATCAAAAGTTGTCTAGGCCAAAGTGACTTTTGGCCCAAAATTGGGCCTACAGGAATGACTATAACGGCACGGTTTGCCGATAAGACGCTCACCGATTCCAAAAGTGAATGCGTCTATGCGACCGACAGCATGTGAGCTTCCATAGGAGACCATCAAAAGTTGTCTAGGCCAAAGTCACCTTTTGGCCCATTTTTGGGCATGACTATAACGGCACGGGTTGCCGATAAGACGGTCACCGATTCCAAAAGGGAATGCGTCTATGCTACCGGCAGCATGTGAGCTTCCATAGGAGACCATCAAAAGTTGTCTAGGCCAAAGTGACTTTTGGCCCAAAATTGGGCCTACAGGAATGACTATAACGGCACGGTTTGCCGATAAGACGCTCACCGATTCCAAAAGTGAATGCGTCTATGCGACCGACAGCATGTGAGCTTCCATAGGAGACCATCAAAAGTTGTCTAGGCCAAAGTGACTTTTGGCCCAAAATTGGGCCTACAGGAATGACTATAACGGCACGGTTTGCCGATAAGACGGTCACCGATTCCAAAAGTGAATGCGTCTATGCGACCGACAGCATGTGAGCTTCCATAGGAGACCATCAAAAGTTGTCTAGGCCAAAGTCACCTTTTGGCCCATTTTTGGGCATGACTATAACGGCACGGGTTGCCGATAAGACGGTCACCGATTCCAAAAGGGAATGCGTCTATGCGACCGGCAGCATGTGAGCTTCCATAGGAGACCATCAAAAGTTGTCTAGGCCAAAGTGACTTTTGGCCCAAAATTGGGCCTACAGGAATGACTATAACGGCACGGTTTGCCGATAAGACGCTCACCGATTCCAAAAGTGAATGCGTCTATGCGACCGACAGCATGTGAGCTTCCATAGGAGACCATCAAAAGTTGTCTAGGCCAAAGTGACTTTTGGCCCAAAATTGGGCCTACAGGAATGACTATAACGGCACGGTTTGCCGATAAGACGGTCACCGATTCCAAAAGTGAATGCGTCTATGCGACCGTCAGCATGTGAGCTTCCATAGGAGACCATCAAAAGTTGTCTAGGCCAAAGTCACCTTTTGGCCCATTTTTGGGCATGACTATAACGGCACGGGTTGCCGATAAGACGGTCACCGATTCCAAAAGGGAATGCGTCTATGCGACCGGCAGCATGTGAGCTTCCATAGGAGACCATCAAAAGTTGTCTAGGCCAAAGTGACTTTTGGCCCAAAATTGGGCCTACAGGAATGACTATAACGGCACGGTTTGCCGATAAGACGCTCACCGATTCCAAAAGTGAATGCGTCTATGCGACCGACAGCATGTGAGCTTCCATAGGAGACCATCAAAAGTTGTCTAGGCCAAAGTGACTTTTGGCCCAAAATTGGGCCTACAGGAATGACTATAACGGCACGGTTTGCCGATAAGACGGTCACCGATTCCAAAAGTGAATGCGTCTATGCGACCGACAGCATGTGAGCTTCCATAGGAGACCATCAAAAGTTGTCTAGGCCAAAGTCACCTTTTGGCCCATTTTTGGGCATGACTATAACGGCACGGGTTGCCGATAAGACGCTCACCGATTCCAAAAGGGAATGCGTCTATGCGACCGGCAGCATGTGAGCTTCCATAGGAGACCATCAAAAGTTGTCTAGGCCAAAGTGACTTTTGGCCCAAAATTGGGCCTACAGGAATGACTATAACGGCACGGTTTGCCGATAAGACGGTCACCGATTCCAAAAGTGAATGCGTCTATGCGACCGACAGCATGTGAGCTTCCATAGGAGACCATCAAAAGTTGTCTAGGCCAAAGTCACCTTTTGGCCCATTTTTGGGCATGACTATAACGGCACGGGTTGCCGATAAGACGGTCACCGATTCCAAAAGGGAATGCGTCTATGCGACCGGCAGCATGTGAGCTTCCATAGGAGACCATCAAAAGTTGTCTAGGCCAAAGTGACTTTTGGCCCAAAATTGGGCCTACAGGAATGACTATAACGGCACGGTTTGCCGATAAGACGCTCACCGATTCCAAAAGTGAATGCGTCTATGCGACCGACAGCATGTGAGCTTCCATAGGAGACCATCAAAAGTTGTCTAGGCCAAAGTGACTTTTGGCCCAAAATTGGGCCTACAGGAATGACTATAACGGCACGGTTTGCCGATAAGACGGTCACCGATTCCAAAAGTGAATGCGTCTATGCGACCGACAGCATGTGAGCTTCCATAGGAGACCATCAAAAGTTGTCTAGGCCAAAGTCACCTTTTGGCCCATTTTTGGGCATGACTATAACGGCACGGGTTGCCGATAAGACGGTCACCGATTCCAAAAGGGAATGCGTCTATGCGACCGGCAGCATGTGAGCTTCCATAGGAGACCATCAAAAGTTGTCTAGGCCAAAGTGACTTTTGGCCCAAAATTGGGCCTACAGGAATGACTATAACGGCACGGTTTGCCGATAAGACGGTCACCGATTCCAAAAGTGAATGCGTCTATGCGACCGACAGCATGTGAGCTTCCATAGGAGACCATCAAAAGTTGTCTAGGCCAAAGTCACCTTTTGGCCCATTTTTGGGCATGACTATAACGGCACGGGTTGCCGATAAGACGGTCACCGATTCCAAAAGGGAATGCGTCTATGCGACCGGCAGCATGTGAGCTTCCATAGGAGACCATCAAAAGTTGTCTAGGCCAAAGTGACTTTTGGCCCAAAATTGGGCCTACAGGAATGACTATAACGGCACGGTTTGCCGATAAGACGCTCACCGATTCCAAAAGTGAATGCGTCTATGCGACCGTCAGCATGTGAGCTTCCATAGGAGACCATCAAAAGTTGTCTAGGCCAAAGTGACTTTTGGCCCAAAATTGGGCCTACAGGAATGACTATAACGGCACGGTTTGCCGATAAGACGGTCACCGATTCCAAAAGTGAATGCGTCTATGCGACCGACAGCATGTGAGCTTCCATAGGAGACCATCAATAGTTGTCTAGGCCAAAGTCACCTTTTGGCCCATTTTTGGGCATGACTATAACGGCACGGGTTGCCGATAAGACGGTCACCGATTCCAAAAGGGAATGCGTCTATGCGACCGGCAGCATGTGAGCTTCCATAGGAGACCATCAAAAGTTGTCTAGGCCAAAGTGACTTTTGGCCCAAAATTGGGCCTACAGGAATGACTATAACGGCACGGTTTGCCGATAAGACGCTCACCGATTCCAAAAGTGAATGCGTCTATGCGACCGACAGCATGTGAGCTTCCATAGGAGACCATCAAAAGTTGTCTAGGCCAAAGTCACCTTTTGGCCCATTTTTGGGCATGACTATAACGGCACGGGTTGCCGATAAGACGGTCACCGATTCCAAAAGGAAATGCGTCTATGCGACCGGCAGCATGTGAGCTTCCATAGGAGACCATCAAAAGTTGTCTAGGCCAAAGTGACTTTTGGCCCAAAATTGGGCCTACAGGAATGACTATAACGGCACGGTTTGCCGATAAGACGCTCACCGATTCCAAAAGTGAATGCGTCTATGCGACCGACAGCATGTGAGCTTCCATAGGAGACCATCAAAAGTTGTCTAGGCCAAAGTGACTTTTGGCCCAAAATTGGGCCTACAGGAATGACTATAACGGCACGGTTTGCCGATAAGACGGTCACCGATTCCAAAAGTGAATGCGTCTATGCGACCGACAGCATGTGAGCTTCCATAGGAGACCATCAAAAGTTGTCTAGGCCAAAGTCACCTTTTGGCCCATTTTTGGGCATGACTATAACGGCACGGGTTGCCGATAAGACGGTCACCGATTCCAAAAGGGAATGCGTCTATGCGACCGGCAGCATGTGAGCTTCCATAGGAGACCATCAAAAGTTGTCTAGGCCAAAGTGACTTTTGGCCCAAAATTGGGCCTACAGGAATGACTATAACGGCACGGTTTGCCGATAAGACGGTCACCGATTCCAAAAGTGAATGCGTCTATGCGACCGACAGCATGTGAGCTTCCATAGGAGACCATCAAAAGTTGTCTAGGCCAAAGTGACTTTTGGAGCAAAATTGGGCCTACAGGAATGACTATAACGGCACGGTTTGCCGATAAGACGGTCACCGATTCCAAAAGTGAATGCGTCTATGCGACCGACAGCATGTGAGCTTCCATAGGAGACCATCAAAAGTTGTCTAGGCCAAAGTCACCTTTTGGCCCATTTTTGGGCATGACTATAACGGCACGGGTTGCCGATAAGACGGTCACCGATTCCAAAAGGGAATGCGTCTATGCGACCGGCAGCATGTGAGCTTCCATAGGAGACCATCAAAAGTTGTCTAGGCCAAAGTGACTTTTGGCCCAAAATTGGGCCTACAGGAATGACTATAACGGCACGGTTTGCCGATAAGACGGTCACCGATTCCAAAAGTGAATGCGTCTATGCGACCGACAGCATGTGAGCTTCCATAGGAGACCATCAAAAGTTGTCTAGGCCAAAGTCACCTTTTGGCCCATTTTTGGGCATGATTATAACGGCACGGGTTGCCGATAAGACGGTCACCGATTCCAAAAGGGAATGCGTCTATGCGACCGGCAGCATGTGAGCTTCCATAGGAGACCATCAAAAGTTGTCTAGGCCAAAGTGACTTTTGGCCCAAAATTGGGCCTACAGGAATGACTATAACGGCACGGTTTGCCGATAAGACGCTCACCGATTCCAAAAGTGAATGCGTCTATGCGACCGACAGCATGTGAGCTTCCATAGGAGACCATCAAAAGTTGTCTAGGCCAAAGTGACTTTTGGCCCAAAATTGGGCCTACAGGAATGACTATAACGGCACGGTTTGCCGATAAGACGGTCACCGATTCCAAAAGTGAATGCGTCTATGCGACCGACAGCATGTGAGCTTCCATAGGAGACCATCAAAAGTTGTCTAGGCCAAAGTCACCTTTTGGCCCATTTTTGGGCATGACTATAACGGCACGGGTTGCCGATAAGACGGTCACCGATTCCAAAAGGGAATGCGTCTATGCGACCGGCAGCATGTGAGCTTCCATAGGAGACCATCAAAAGTTGTCTAGGCCAAAGTGACTTTTGGCCCAAAATTGGGCCTACAGGAATGACTATAACGGCACGGTTTGCCGATAAGACGGTCACCGATTCCAAAAGTGAATGCATCTATGCGACCGACAGCATGTGAGCTTCCATAGGAGACCATCAAAAGTTGTCTAGGCCAAAGTCACCTTTTGGCCCATTTTTGGGGATGATTATAACGGCACGGGTTGCCGATAAGACGGTCACCGATTCCAAAAGGGAATGCGTCTATGCGACCGGCAGCATGTGAGCTTCCATAGGAGACCATCAAAAGTTGTCTAGGCCAAAGTGACTTTTGGCCCAAAATTGGGCCTACAGGAATGACTATAACGGCACGGTTTGCCGATAAGACGCTCACCGATTCCAAAAGTGAATGCGTCTATGCGACCGACAGCATGTGAGCTTCCATAGGAGACCATCAAAAGTTGTCTAGGCCAAAGTGACTTTTGGCCCAAAATTGGGCCTACAGGAATGACTATAACGGCACGGTTTGCCGATAAGACGGTCACCGATTCCAAAAGTGAATGCGTCTATGCGACCGACAGCATGTGAGCTTCCATAGGAGACCATCAAAAGTTGTCTAGGCCAAAGTCACCTTTTGGCCCATTTTTGGGCATGACTATAACGGCACAGGTTGCCGATAAGACGGTCACCGATTCCAAAAGGGAATGCGTCTATGCGACCGGCAGCATGTGAGCTTCCATAGGAGACCATCAAAAGTTGTCTAGGCCAAAGTGACTTTTGGCCCAAAATTGGGCCTACAGGAATGACTATAACGGCACGGTTTGCCGATAAGACGGTCACCGATTCCAAAAGTGAATGCGTCTATGCGACCGACAGCATGTGAGCTTCCATAGGAGACCATCAAAAGTTGTCTAGGCCAAAGTCACCTTTTGGCCCATTTTTGGGCATGACTATAACGGCACGGGTTGCCGATAAGACGGTCACCGATTCCAAAAGGGAATGCGTCTATGCGACCGGCAGCATGTGAGCTTCCATAGGAGACCATCAAAAGTTGTCTAGGCCAAAGTGACTTTTGGCCCAAAATTGGGCCTACAGGAATGACTATAACGGCACGGTTTGCCGATAAGACGGTCACCGATTCCAAAAGTGAATGCGTCTATGCGACCGACAGCATGTGAGCTTCCATAGGAGACCATCAAAAGTTGTCTAGGCCAAAGTCACCTTTTGGCCCATTTTTGGGCATGACTATAACGGCACGGGTTGCCGATAAGACGGTCACCGATTCCAAAAGGGAATGCGTCTATGCGACCGGCAGCATGTGAGCTTCCATAGGAGACCATCAAAAGTTGTCTAGGCCAAAGTGACTTTTGGCCCAAAATTGGGCCTACAGGAATGACTATAACGGCACGGTTTGCCGATAAGACGCTCACCGATTCCAAAAGTGAATGCGTCTATGCGACCGACAGCATGTGAGCTTCCATAGGAGACCATCAAAAGTTGTCTAGGCCAAAGTGACTTTTGGCCCAAAATTGGGCCTACAGGAATGACTATAACGGCACGGTTTGCCGATAAGACGGTCACCGATTCCAAAAGTGAATGCGTCTATGCGACCGACAGCATGTGAGCTTCCATAGGAGACCATCAAAAGTTGTCTAGGCCAAAGTCACCTTTTGGCCCATTTTTGGGCATGACTATAACGGCACGGGTTGCCGATAAGACGGTCACCGATTCCAAAAGGGAATGCGTCTATGCGACCGGCAGCATGTGAGCTTCCATAGGAGACCATCAAAAGTTGTCTAGGCCAAAGTGACTTTTGGCCCAAAATTGGGCCTACAGGAATGACTATAACGGCACGGTTTGCCGATAAGACGGTCACCGATTCCAAAAGTGAATGCGTCTATGCGACCGACAGCATGTGAGCTTCCATAGGAGACCATCAAAAGTTGTCTAGGCCAAAGTCACCTTTTGGCCCATTTTTGGGCATGACTATAACGGCACGGGTTGCCGATAAGACGGTCACCGATTCCAAAAGGGAATGCGTCTATGCGACCGGCAGCATGTGAGCTTCCATAGGAGACCATCAAAAGTTGTCTAGGCCAAAGTGACTTTTGGCCCAAAATTGGGCCTACAGGAATGACTATAACGGCACGGTTTGCCGATAAGACGCTCACCGATTCCAAAAGTGAATGCGTCTATGCGACCGACAGCATGTGAGCTTCCATAGGAGACCATCAAAAGTTGTCTAGGCCAAAGTGACTTTTGGCCCAAAATTGGGCCTACAGGAATGACTATAACGGCACGGTTTGCCGATAAGACGGTCACCGATTCCAAAAGTGAATGCGTCTATGCGACCGACAGCATGTGAGCTTCCATAGGAGACCATCAAAAGTTGTCTAGGCCAAAGTCACCTTTTGGCCCATTTTTGGGCATGACTATAACGGCACGGGTTGCCGATAAGACGGTCACCGATTCCAAAAGGGAATGCGTCTATGCGACCGGCAGCATGTGAGCTTCCATAGGAGACCATCAAAAGTTGTCTAGGCCAAAGTGACTTTTGGCCCAAAATTGGGCCTACAGGAATGACTATAACGGCACGGTTTGCCGATAAGACGGTCACCGATTCCAAAAGTGAATGCGTCTATGCGACCGACAGCATGTGAGCTTCCATAGGAGACCATCAAAAGTTGTCTAGGCCAAAGTCACCTTTTGGCCCATTTTTGGGCATGACTATAACGGCACGGGTTGCCGATAAGACGGTCACCGATTCCAAAAGGGAATGCGTCTATGCGACCGGCAGCATGTGAGCTTCCATAGGAGACCATCAAAAGTTGTCTAGGCCAAAGTGACTTTTGGCCCAAAATTGGGCCTACAGGAATGACTATAACGGCACGGTTTGCCGATAAGACGCTCACCGATTCCAAAAGTGAATGCGTCTATGCGACCGACAGCATGTGAGCTTCCATAGGAGACCATCAAAAGTTGTCTAGGCCAAAGTGACTTTTGGCCCAAAATTGGGCCTACAGGAATGACTATAACGGCACGGTTTGCCGATAAGACGGTCACCGATTCCAAAAGTGAATGCGTCTATGCGACCGACAGCATGTGAGCTTCCATAGGAGACCATCAAAAGTTGTCTAGGCCAAAGTCACCTTTTGGCCCATTTTTGGGCATGACTATAACGGCACGGGTTGCCGATAAGACGGTCACCGATTCCAAAAGGGAATGCGTCTATGCGACCGGCAGCATGTGAGCTTCCATAGGAGACCATCAAAAGTTGTCTAGGCCAAAGTG
The DNA here is from genome assembly GCA_936450465.1 of Gibbula magus. Lineage (NCBI taxonomy): Eukaryota > Metazoa > Mollusca > Gastropoda > Trochida > Trochidae > Gibbula > Gibbula magus. The sequence continues at coordinate 158,383 of CAKZFU010000102.1, read as the reverse complement.
ACTTTTGGCCCAAAATTGGGCCTACAGGAATGACTATAACGGCACGGTTTGCCGATAAGACGCTCACCGATTCCAAAAGTGAATGCGTCTATGCGACCGACAGCATGTGAGCTTCCATAGGAGACCATCAAAAGTTGTCTAGGCCAAAGTGACTTTTGGCCCAAAATTGGGCCTACAGGAATGACTATAACGGCACGGTTTGCCGATAAGACGGTCACCGATTCCAAAAGTGAATGCGTCTATGCGACCGTCAGCATGTGAGCTTCCATAGGAGACCATCAAAAGTTGTCTAGGCCAAAGTGACTTTTGGCCCAAAATTGGGCCTACAGGAATGACTATAACGGCACGGTTTGCCGATAAGACGGTCACCGATTCCAAAAGTGAATGCGTCTATGCGACCGACAGCATGTGAGCTTCCATAGGAGACCATCAAAAGTTGTCTAGGCCAAAGTCACCTTTTGGCCCATTTTTGGGCATGATTATAACGGCACGGGTTGCCGATAAGACGGTCACCGATTCCAAAAGGGAATGCGTCTATGCGACCGGCAGCATGTGAGCTTCCATAGGAGACCATCAAAAGTTGTCTAGGCCAAAGTGACTTTTGGCCCAAAATTGGGCCTACAGGAATGACTATAACGGCACGGTTTGCCGATAAGACGCTCACCGATTCCAAAAGTGAATGCGTCTATGCGACCGACAGCATGTGAGCTTCCATAGGAGACCATCAAAAGTTGTCTAGGCCAAAGTCACCTTTTGGCCCATTTTTGGGCATGACTATAACGGCACGGGTTGCCGATAAGACGGTCACCGATTCCAAAAGGGAATGCGTCTATGCGACCGGCAGCATGTGAGCTTCCATAGGAGACCATCAAAAGTTGTCTAGGCCAAAGTGACTTTTGGCCCAAAATTGGGCCTACAGGAATGACTATAACGGCACGGTTTGCCGATAAGACGCTCACCGATTCCAAAAGTGAATGCGTCTATGCGACCGTCAGCATGTGAGCTTCCATAGGAGACCATCAAAAGTTGTCTAGGCCAAAGTGACTTTTGGCCCAAAATTGGGCCTACAGGAATGACTATAACGGCACGGTTTGCCGATAAGACGGTCACCGATTCCAAAAGTGAATGCGTCTATGCGACCGACAGCATGTGAGCTTCCATAGGAGACCATCAAAAGTTGTCTAGGCCAAAGTCACCTTTTGGCCCATTTTTGGGCATGACTATAACGGCACGGGTGGCCGATAAGACGGTCACCGATTCCAAAAGGGAATGCGTCTATGCGACCGGCAGCATGTGAGCTTCCATAGGAGACCATCAAAAGTTGTCTAGGCCAAAGTGACTTTTGGCCCAAAATTGGGCCTACAGGAATGACTATAACGGCACGGTTTGCCGATAAGACGCTCACCGATTCCAAAAGTGAATGCGTCTATGCGACCGACAGCATGTGAGCTTCCATAGGAGACCATCAAAAGTTGTCTAGGCCAAAGTGACTTTTGGCCCAAAATTGGGCCTACAGGAATGACTATAACGGCACGGTTTGCCGATAAGACGGTCACCGATTCCAAAAGTGAATGCGTCTATGCGACCGACAGCATGTGAGCTTCCATAGGAGACCATCAAAAGTTGTCTAGGCCAAAGTCACCTTTTGGCCCATTTTTGGGCATGACTATAACGGCACGGGTTGCCGATAAGACGGTCACCGATTCCAAAAGGGAATGCGTCTATGCGACCGGCAGCATGTGAGCTTCCATAGGAGACCATCAAAAGTTGTCTAGGCCAAAGTGACTTTTGGCCCAAAATTGGGCCTACAGGAATGACTATAACGGCACGGTTTGCCGATAAGACGCTCACCGATTCCAAAAGTGAATGCGTCTATGCGACCGACAGCATGTGAGCTTCCATAGGAGACCATCAAAAGTTGTCTAGGCCAAAGTCACCTTTTGGCCCATTTTTGGGCATGACTATAACGGCACGGGTTGCCGATAAGACGGTCACCGATTCCAAAAGGGAATGCGTCTATGCTACCGGCAGCATGTGAGCTTCCATAGGAGACCATCAAAAGTTGTCTAGGCCAAAGTGACTTTTGGCCCAAAATTGGGCCTACAGGAATGACTATAACGGCACGGTTTGCCGATAAGACGCTCACCGATTCCAAAAGTGAATGCGTCTATGCGACCGACAGCATGTGAGCTTCCATAGGAGACCATCAAAAGTTGTCTAGGCCAAAGTGACTTTTGGCCCAAAATTGGGCCTACAGGAATGACTATAACGGCACGGTTTGCCGATAAGACGGTCACCGATTCCAAAAGTGAATGCGTCTATGCGACCGACAGCATGTGAGCTTCCATAGGAGACCATCAAAAGTTGTCTAGGCCAAAGTCACCTTTTGGCCCATTTTTGGGCATGACTATAACGGCACGGGTTGCCGATAAGACGGTCACCGATTCCAAAAGGGAATGCGTCTATGCGACCGGCAGCATGTGAGCTTCCATAGGAGACCATCAAAAGTTGTCTAGGCCAAAGTGACTTTTGGCCCAAAATTGGGCCTACAGGAATGACTATAACGGCACGGTTTGCCGATAAGACGCTCACCGATTCCAAAAGTGAATGCGTCTATGCGACCGTCAGCATGTGAGCTTCCATAGGAGACCATCAAAAGTTGTCTAGGCCAAAGTGACTTTTGGCCCAAAATTGGGCCTACAGGAATGACTATAACGGCACGGTTTGCCGATAAGACGGTCACCGATTCCAAAAGTGAATGCGTCTATGCGACCGACAGCATGTGAGCTTCCATAGGAGACCATCAAAAGTTGTCTAGGCCAAAGTCACCTTTTGGCCCATTTTTGGGCATGACTATAACGGCACGGGTTGCCGATAAGACGGTCACCGATTCCAAAAGGGAATGCGTCTATGCGACCGGCAGCATGTGAGCTTCCATAGGAGACCATCAAAAGTTGTCTAGGCCAAAGTGACTTTTGGCCCAAAATTGGGCCTACAGGAATGACTATAACGGCACGGTTTGCCGATAAGACGCTCACCGATTCCAAAAGTGAATGCGTCTATGCGACCGACAGCATGTGAGCTTCCATAGGAGACCATCAAAAGTTGTCTAGGCCAAAGTGACTTTTGGCCCAAAATTGGGCCTACAGGAATGACTATAACGGCACGGTTTGCCGATAAGACGGTCACCGATTCCAAAAGTGAATGCGTCTATGCGACCGACAGCATGTGAGCTTCCATAGGAGACCATCAAAAGTTGTCTAGGCCAAAGTCACCTTTTGGCCCATTTTTGGGCATGACTATAACGGCACGGGTTGCCGATAAGACGCTCACCGATTCCAAAAGGGAATGCGTCTATGCGACCGGCAGCATGTGAGCTTCCATAGGAGACCATCAAAAGTTGTCTAGGCCAAAGTGACTTTTGGCCCAAAATTGGGCCTACAGGAATGACTATAACGGCACGGTTTGCCGATAAGACGGTCACCGATTCCAAAAATAAATGCGTCTATGCGACCGACAGCATGTGAGCTTCCATAGGAGACCATCAAAAGTTGTCTAGGCCAAAGTCACCTTTTGGCCCATTTTTGGGCATGACTATAACGGCACGGGTTGCCGATAAGACGGTCACCGATTCCAAAAGGGAATGCGTCTATGCGACCGGCAGCATGTGAGCTTCCATAGGAGACCATCAAAAGTTGTCTAGGCCAAAGTGACTTTTGGCCCAAAATTGGGCCTACAGGAATGACTATAACGGCACGGTTTGCCGATAAGACGCTCACCGATTCCAAAAGTGAATGCGTCTATGCGACCGCCAGCATGTGAGCTTCCATAGGAGACCATCAAAAGTTGTCTAGGCCAAAGTGACTTTTGGCCCAAAATTGGGCCTACAGGAATGACTATAACGGCACGGTTTGCCGATAAGACGGTCACCGATTCCAAAAGTGAATGCGTCTATGCGACCGACAGCATGTGAGCTTCCATAGGAGACCATCAAAAGTTGTCTAGGCCAAAGTCACCTTTTGGCCCATTTTTGGGCATGACTATAACGGCACGGGTTGCCGATAAGACGGTCACCGATTCCAAAAGGGAATGCGTCTATGCGACCGGCAGCATGTGAGCTTCCATAGGAGACCATCAAAAGTTGTCTAGGCCAAAGTGACTTTTGGCCCAAAATTGGGCCTACAGGAATGACTATAACGGCACGGTTTGCCGATAAGACGGTCACCGATTCCAAAAGTGAATGCGTCTATGCGACCGACAGCATGTGAGCTTCCATAGGAGACCATCAAAAGTTGTCTAGGCCAAAGTCACCTTTTGGCCCATTTTTGGGCATGACTATAACGGCACGGGTTGCCGATAAGACGGTCACCGATTCCAAAAGGGAATGCGTCTATGCGACCGGCAGCATGTGAGCTTCCATAGGAGACCATCAAAAGTTGTCTAGGCCAAAGTGACTTTTGGCCCAAAATTGGGCCTACAGGAATGACTATAACGGCACGGTTTGCCGATAAGACGCTCACCGATTCCAAAAGTGAATGCGTCTATGCGACCGACAGCATGTGAGCTTCCATAGGAGACCATCAAAAGTTGTCTAGGCCAAAGTCACCTTTTGGCCCATTTTTGGGCATGACTATAACGGCACGGGTTGCCGATAAGACGGTCACCGATTCCAAAAGGAAATGCGTCTATGCGACCGGCAGCATGTGAGCTTCCATAGGAGACCATCAAAAGTTGTCTAGGCCAAAGTGACTTTTGGCCCAAAATTGGGCCTACAGGAATGACTATAACGGCACGGTTTGCCGATAAGACGCTCACCGATTCCAAAAGTGAATGCGTCTATGCGACCGACAGCATGTGAGCTTCCATAGGAGACCATCAAAAGTTGTCTAGGCCAAAGTGACTTTTGGCCCAAAATTGGGCCTACAGGAATGACTATAACGGCACGGTTTGCCGATAAGACGGTCACCGATTCCAAAAGTGAATGCGTCTATGCGACCGACAGCATGTGAGCTTCCATAGGAGACCATCAAAAGTTGTCTAGGCCAAAGTCACCTTTTGGCCCATTTTTGGGCATGACTATAACGGCACGGGTTGCCGATAAGACGGTCACCGATTCCAAAAGGGAATGCGTCTATGCGACCGGCAGCATGTGAGCTTCCATAGGAGACCATCAAAAGTTGTCTAGGCCAAAGTGACTTTTGGCCCAAAATTGGGCCTACAGGAATGACTATAACGGCACGGTTTGCCGATAAGACGCTCACCGATTCCAAAAGTGAATGCGTCTATGCGACCGACAGCATGTGAGCTTCCATAGGAGACCATCAAAAGTTGTCTAGGCCAAAGTCACCTTTTGGCCCATTTTTGGGCATGACTATAACGGCACGGGTTGCCGATAAGACGGTCACCGATTCCAAAAGGGAATGCGTCTATGCTACCGGCAGCATGTGAGCTTCCATAGGAGACCATCAAAAGTTGTCTAGGCCAAAGTGACTTTTGGCCCAAAATTGGGCCTACAGGAATGACTATAACGGCACGGTTTGCCGATAAGACGCTCACCGATTCCAAAAGTGAATGCGTCTATGCGACCGACAGCATGTGAGCTTCCATAGGAGACCATCAAAAGTTGTCTAGGCCAAAGTGACTTTTGGCCCAAAATTGGGCCTACAGGAATGACTATAACGGCACGGTTTGCCGATAAGACGGTCACCGATTCCAAAAGTGAATGCGTCTATGCGACCGACAGCATGTGAGCTTCCATAGGAGACCATCAAAAGTTGTCTAGGCCAAAGTCACCTTTTGGCCCATTTTTGGGCATGACTATAACGGCACGGGTTGCCGATAAGACGGTCACCGATTCCAAAAGGGAATGCGTCTATGCGACCGGCAGCATGTGAGCTTCCATAGGAGACCATCAAAAGTTGTCTAGGCCAAAGTGACTTTTGGCCCAAAATTGGGCCTACAGGAATGACTATAACGGCACGGTTTGCCGATAAGACGCTCACCGATTCCAAAAGTGAATGCGTCTATGCGACCGTCAGCATGTGAGCTTCCATAGGAGACCATCAAAAGTTGTCTAGGCCAAAGTGACTTTTGGCCCAAAATTGGGCCTACAGGAATGACTATAACGGCACGGTTTGCCGATAAGACGGTCACCGATTCCAAAAGTGAATGCGTCTATGCGACCGACAGCATGTGAGCTTCCATAGGAGACCATCAAAAGTTGTCTAGGCCAAAGTCACCTTTTGGCCCATTTTTGGGCATGACTATAACGGCACGGGTTGCCGATAAGACGGTCACCGATTCCAAAAGGGAATGCGTCTATGCGACCGGCAGCATGTGAGCTTCCATAGGAGACCATCAAAAGTTGTCTAGGCCAAAGTGACTTTTGGCCCAAAATTGGGCCTACAGGAATGACTATAACGGCACGGTTTGCCGATAAGACGCTCACCGATTCCAAAAGTGAATGCGTCTATGCGACCGACAGCATGTGAGCTTCCATAGGAGACCATCAAAAGTTGTCTAGGCCAAAGTGACTTTTGGCCCAAAATTGGGCCTACAGGAATGACTATAACGGCACGGTTTGCCGATAAGACGGTCACCGATTCCAAAAGTGAATGCGTCTATGCGACCGACAGCATGTGAGCTTCCATAGGAGACCATCAAAAGTTGTCTAGGCCAAAGTCACCTTTTGGCCCATTTTTGGGCATGACTATAACGGCACGGGTTGCCGATAAGACGCTCACCGATTCCAAAAGGGAATGCGTCTATGCGACCGGCAGCATGTGAGCTTCCATAGGAGACCATCAAAAGTTGTCTAGGCCAAAGTGACTTTTGGCCCAAAATTGGGCCTACAGGAATGACTATAACGGCACGGTTTGCCGATAAGACGGTCACCGATTCCAAAAGTGAATGCGTCTATGCGACCGACAGCATGTGAGCTTCCATAGGAGACCATCAAAAGTTGTCTAGGCCAAAGTCACCTTTTGGCCCATTTTTGGGCATGACTATAACGGCACGGGTTGCCGATAAGACGGTCACCGATTCCAAAAGGGAATGCGTCTATGCGACCGGCAGCATGTGAGCTTCCATAGGAGACCATCAAAAGTTGTCTAGGCCAAAGTGACTTTTGGCCCAAAATTGGGCCTACAGGAATGACTATAACGGCACGGTTTGCCGATAAGACGCTCACCGATTCCAAAAGTGAATGCGTCTATGCGACCGACAGCATGTGAGCTTCCATAGGAGACCATCAAAAGTTGTCTAGGCCAAAGTGACTTTTGGCCCAAAATTGGGCCTACAGGAATGACTATAACGGCACGGTTTGCCGATAAGACGGTCACCGATTCCAAAAGTGAATGCGTCTATGCGACCGACAGCATGTGAGCTTCCATAGGAGACCATCAAAAGTTGTCTAGGCCAAAGTCACCTTTTGGCCCATTTTTGGGCATGACTATAACGGCACGGGTTGCCGATAAGACGGTCACCGATTCCAAAAGGGAATGCGTCTATGCGACCGGCAGCATGTGAGCTTCCATAGGAGACCATCAAAAGTTGTCTAGGCCAAAGTGACTTTTGGCCCAAAATTGGGCCTACAGGAATGACTATAACGGCACGGTTTGCCGATAAGACGGTCACCGATTCCAAAAGTGAATGCGTCTATGCGACCGACAGCATGTGAGCTTCCATAGGAGACCATCAAAAGTTGTCTAGGCCAAAGTCACCTTTTGGCCCATTTTTGGGCATGACTATAACGGCACGGGTTGCCGATAAGACGGTCACCGATTCCAAAAGGGAATGCGTCTATGCGACCGGCAGCATGTGAGCTTCCATAGGAGACCATCAAAAGTTGTCTAGGCCAAAGTGACTTTTGGCCCAAAATTGGGCCTACAGGAATGACTATAACGGCACGGTTTGCCGATAAGACGCTCACCGATTCCAAAAGTGAATGCGTCTATGCGACCGACAGCATGTGAGCTTCCATAGGAGACCATCAAAAGTTGTCTAGGCCAAAGTGACTTTTGGCCCAAAATTGGGCCTACAGGAATGACTATAACGGCACGGTTTGCCGATAAGACGGTCACCGATTCCAAAAGTGAATGCGTCTATGCGACCGACAGCATGTGAGCTTCCATAGGAGACCATCAAAAGTTGTCTAGGCCAAAGTCACCTTTTGGCCCATTTTTGGGCATGACTATAACGGCACGGGTTGCCGATAAGACGGTCACCGATTCCAAAAGGGAATGCGTCTATGCGACCGGCAGCATGTGAGCTTCCATAGGAGACCATCAAAAGTTGTCTAGGCCAAAGTGACTTTTGGCCCAAAATTGGGCCTACAGGAATGACTATAACGGCACGGTTTGCCGATAAGACGCTCACCGATTCCAAAAGTGAATGCGTCTATGCGACCGACAGCATGTGAGCTTCCATAGGAGACCATCAAAAGTTGTCTAGGCCAAAGTCACCTTTTGGCCCATTTTTGGGCATGACTATAACGGCACGGGTTGCCGATAAGACGGTCACCGATTCCAAAAGGAAATGCGTCTATGCGACCGGCAGCATGTGAGCTTCCATAGGAGACCATCAAAAGTTGTCTAGGCCAAAGTGACTTTTGGCCCAAAATTGGGCCTACAGGAATGACTATAACGGCACGGTTTGCCGATAAGACGCTCACCGATTCCAAAAGTGAATGCGTCTATGCGACCGACAGCATGTGAGCTTCCATAGGAGACCATCAAAAGTTGTCTAGGCCAAAGTGACTTTTGGCCCAAAATTGGGCCTACAGGAATGACTATAACGGCACGGTTTGCCGATAAGACGGTCACCGATTCCAAAAGTGAATGCGTCTATGCGACCGACAGCATGTGAGCTTCCATAGGAGACCATCAAAAGTTGTCTAGGCCAAAGTCACCTTTTGGCCCATTTTTGGGCATGACTATAACGGCACGGGTTGCCGATAAGACGGTCACCGATTCCAAAAGGGAATGCGTCTATGCGACCGGCAGCATGTGAGCTTCCATAGGAGACCATCAAAAGTTGTCTAGGCCAAAGTGACTTTTGGCCCAAAATTGGGCCTACAGGAATGACTATAACGGCACGGTTTGCCGATAAGACGGTCACCGATTCCAAAAGTGAATGCGTCTATGCGACCGACAGCATGTGAGCTTCCATAGGAGACCATCAAAAGTTGTCTAGGCCAAAGTGACTTTTGGCGCAAAATTGGGCCTACAGGAATGACTATAACGGCACGGTTTGCCGATAAGACGGTCACCGATTCCAAAAGTGAATGCGTCTATGCGACCGACAGCATGTGAGCTTCCATAGGAGACCATCAAAAGTTGTCTAGGCCAAAGTCACCTTTTGGCCCATTTTTGGGCATGACTATAACGGCACGGGTTGCCGATAAGACGGTCACCGATTCCAAAAGGGAATGCGTCTATGCGACCGGCAGCATGTGAGCTTCCATAGGAGACCATCAAAAGTTGTCTAGGCCAAAGTGACTTTTGGCCCAAAATTGGGCCTACAGGAATGACTATAACGGCACGGTTTGCCGATAAGACGGTCACCGATTCCAAAAGTGAATGCGTCTATGCGACCGACAGCATGTGAGCTTCCATAGGAGACCATCAAAAGTTGTCTAGGCCAAAGTCACCTTTTGGCCCATTTTTGGGCATGATTATAACGGCACGGGTTGCCGATAAGACGGTCACCGATTCCAAAAGGGAATGCGTCTATGCGACCGGCAGCATGTGAGCTTCCATAGGAGACCATCAAAAGTTGTCTAGGCCAAAGTGACTTTTGGCCCAAAATTGGGCCTACAGGAATGACTATAACGGCACGGTTTGCCGATAAGACGCTCACCGATTCCAAAAGTGAATGCGTCTATGCGACCGACAGCATGTGAGCTTCCATAGGAGACCATCAAAAGTTGTCTAGGCCAAAGTGACTTTTGGCCCAAAATTGGGCCTACAGGAATGACTATAACGGCACGGTTTGCCGATAAGACGGTCACCGATTCCAAAAGTGAATGCGTCTATGCGACCGACAGCATGTGAGCTTCCATAGGAGACCATCAAAAGTTGTCTAGGCCAAAGTCACCTTTTGGCCCATTTTTGGGCATGACTATAACGGCACGGGTTGCCGATAAGACGGTCACCGATTCCAAAAGGGAATGCGTCTATGCGACCGGCAGCATGTGAGCTTCCATAGGAGACCATCAAAAGTTGTCTAGGCCAAAGTGACTTTTGGCCCAAAATTGGGCCTACAGGAATGACTATAACGGCACGGTTTGCCGATAAGACGGTCACCGATTCCAAAAGTGAATGCATCTATGCGACCGACAGCATGTGAGCTTCCATAGGAGACCATCAAAAGTTGTCTAGGCCAAAGTCACCTTTTGGCCCATTTTTGGGCATGATTATAACGGCACGGGTTGCCGATAAGACGGTCACCGATTCCAAAAGGGAATGCGTCTATGCGACCGGCAGCATGTGAGCTTCCATAGGAGACCATCAAAAGTTGTCTAGGCCAAAGTGACTTTTGGCCCAAAATTGGGCCTACAGGAATGACTATAACGGCACGGTTTGCCGATAAGACGCTCACCGATTCCAAAAGTGAATGCGTCTATGCGACCGACAGCATGTGAGCTTCCATAGGAGACCATCAAAAGTTGTCTAGGCCAAAGTGACTTTTGGCCCAAAATTGGGCCTACAGGAATGACTATAACGGCACGGTTTGCCGATAAGACGGTCACCGATTCCAAAAGTGAATGCGTCTATGCGACCGACAGCATGTGAGCTTCCATAGGAGACCATCAAAAGTTGTCTAGGCCAAAGTCACCTTTTGGCCCATTTTTGGGCATGACTATAACGGCACAGGTTGCCGATAAGACGGTCACCGATTCCAAAAGGGAATGCGTCTATGCGACCGGCAGCATGTGAGCTTCCATAGGAGACCATCAAAAGTTGTCTAGGCCAAAGTGACTTTTGGCCCAAAATTGGGCCTACAGGAATGACTATAACGGCACGGTTTGCCGATAAGACGGTCACCGATTCCAAAAGTGAATGCGTCTATGCGACCGACAGCATGTGAGCTTCCATAGGAGACCATCAAAAGTTGTCTAGGCCAAAGTCACCTTTTGGCCCATTTTTGGGCATGACTATAACGGCACGGGTTGCCGATAAGACGGTCACCGATTCCAAAAGGGAATGCGTCTATGCGACCGGCAGCATGTGAGCTTCCATAGGAGACCATCAAAAGTTGTCTAGGCCAAAGTGACTTTTGGCCCAAAATTGGGCCTACAGGAATGACTATAACGGCACGGTTTGCCGATAAGACGGTCACCGATTCCAAAAGTGAATGCGTCTATGCGACCGACAGCATGTGAGCTTCCATAGGAGACCATCAAAAGTTGTCTAGGCCAAAGTCACCTTTTGGCCCATTTTTGGGCATGACTATAACGGCACGGGTTGCCGATAAGACGGTCACCGATTCCAAAAGGGAATGCGTCTATGCGACCGGCAGCATGTGAGCTTCCATAGGAGACCATCAAAAGTTGTCTAGGCCAAAGTGACTTTTGGCCCAAAATTGGGCCTACAGGAATGACTATAACGGCACGGTTTGCCGATAAGACGCTCACCGATTCCAAAAGTGAATGCGTCTATGCGACCGACAGCATGTGAGCTTCCATAGGAGACCATCAAAAGTTGTCTAGGCCAAAGTGACTTTTGGCCCAAAATTGGGCCTACAGGAATGACTATAACGGCACGGTTTGCCGATAAGACGGTCACCGATTCCAAAAGTGAATGCGTCTATGCGACCGACAGCATGTGAGCTTCCATAGGAGACCATCAAAAGTTGTCTAGGCCAAAGTCACCTTTTGGCCCATTTTTGGGCATGACTATAACGGCACGGGTTGCCGATAAGACGGTCACCGATTCCAAAAGGGAATGCGTCTATGCGACCGGCAGCATGTGAGCTTCCATAGGAGACCATCAAAAGTTGTCTAGGCCAAAGTGACTTTTGGCCCAAAATTGGGCCTACAGGAATGACTATAACGGCACGGTTTGCCGATAAGACGGTCACCGATTCCAAAAGTGAATGCGTCTATGCGACCGACAGCATGTGAGCTTCCATAGGAGACCATCAAAAGTTGTCTAGGCCAAAGTCACCTTTTGGCCCATTTTTGGGCATGACTATAACGGCACGGGTTGCCGATAAGACGGTCACCGATTCCAAAAGGGAATGCGTCTATGCGACCGGCAGCATGTGAGCTTCCATAGGAGACCATCAAAAGTTGTCTAGGCCAAAGTGACTTTTGGCCCAAAATTGGGCCTACAGGAATGACTATAACGGCACGGTTTGCCGATAAGACGCTCACCGATTCCAAAAGTGAATGCGTCTATGCGACCGACAGCATGTGAGCTTCCATAGGAGACCATCAAAAGTTGTCTAGGCCAAAGTGACTTTTGGCCCAAAATTGGGCCTACAGGAATGACTATAACGGCACGGTTTGCCGATAAGACGGTCACCGATTCCAAAAGTGAATGCGTCTATGCGACCGACAGCATGTGAGCTTCCATAGGAGACCATCAAAAGTTGTCTAGGCCAAAGTCACCTTTTGGCCCATTTTTGGGCATGACTATAACGGCACGGTTTGCCGATAAGACGCTCACCGATTCCAAAAGTGAATGCGTCTATGCGACCGACAGCATGTGAGCTTCCATAGGAGACCATCAAAAGTTGTCTAGGCCAAAGTGACTTTTGGCCCAAAATTGGGCCTACAGGAATGACTATAACGGCACGGTTTGCCGATAAGACGGTCACCGATTCCAAAAGTGAATGCGTCTATGCGACCGACAGCATGTGAGCTTCCATAGGAGACCATCAAAAGTTGTCTAGGCCAAAGTCACCTTTTGGCCCATTTTTGGGCATGACTATAACGGCACGGGTTGCCGATAAGACGGTCACCGATTCCAAAAGGGAATGCGTCTATGCGACCGGCAGCATGTGAGCTTCCATAGGAGACCATCAAAAGTTGTCTAGGCCAAAGTGACTTTTGGCCCAAAATTGGGCCTACAGGAATGACTATAACGGCACGGTTTGCCGATAAGACGGTCACCGATTCCAAAAGTGAATGCGTCTATGCGACCGACAGCATGTGAGCTTCCATAGGAGACCATCAAAAGTTGTCTAGGCCAAAGTCACCTTTTGGCCCATTTTTGGGCATGACTATAACGGCACGGGTTGCCGATAAGACGGTCACCGATTCCAAAAGGGAATGCGTCTATGCGACCGGCAGCATGTGAGCTTCCATAGGAGACCATCAAAAGTTGTCTAGGCCAAAGTGACTTTTGGCCCAAAATTGGGCCTACAGGAATGACTATAACGGCACGGTTTGCCGATAAGACGCTCACCGATTCCAAAAGTGAATGCGTCTATGCGACCGCCAGCATGTGAGCTTCCATAGGAGACCATCAAAAGTTGTCTAGGCCAAAGTGACTTTTGGCCCAAAATTGGGCCTACAGGAATGACTATAACGGCACGGTTTGCCGATAAGACGGTCACCGATTCCAAAAGTGAATGCGTCTATGCGACCGACAGCATGTGAGCTTCCATAGGAGACCATCAAAAGTTGTCTAGGCCAAAGTCACCTTTTGGCCCATTTTTGGGCATGACTATAACGGCACGGGTTGCCGATAAGACGGTCACCGATTCCAAAAGGGAATGCGTCTATGCGACCGGCAGCATGTGAGCTTCCATAGGAGACCATCAAAAGTTGTCTAGGCCAAAGTGACTTTTGGCCCAAAATTGGGCCTACAGGAATGACTATAACGGCACGGTTTGCCGATAAGACGCTCACCGATTCCAAAAGTGAATGCGTCTATGCGACCGACAGCATGTGAGCTTCCATAGGAGACCATCAAAAGTTGTCTAGGCCAAAGTGACTTTTGGCCCAAAATTGGGCCTACAGGAATGACTATAACGGCACGGTTTGCCGATAAGACGGTCACCGATTCCAAAAGTGAATGCGTCTATGCGACCGACAGCATGTGAGCTTCCATAGGAGACCATCAAAAGTTGTCTAGGCCAAAGTCACCTTTTGGCCCATTTTTGGGCATGACTATAACGGCACGGGTTGCCGATAAGACGGTCACCGATTCCAAAAGGGAATGCGTCTATGAGACCGGCAGCATGTGAGCTTCCATAGGAGACCATCAAAAGTTGTCTAGGCCAAAGTGACTTTTGGCCCAAAATTGGGCCTACAGGAATGACTATAACGGCACGGTTTGCCGATAAGACGCTCACCGATTCCAAAAGTGAATGCGTCTATGCGACCGACAGCATGTGAGCTTCCATAGGAGACCATCAAAAGTTGTCTAGGCCAAAGTCACCTTTTGGCCCATTTTTGGGCATGACTATAACGGCACGGGTTGCCGATAAGACGGTCACCGATTCCAAAAGGGAATGCGTCTATGCGACCGGCAGCATGTGAGCTTCCATAGGAGACCATCAAAAGTTGTCTAGGCCAAAGTGACTTTTGGCCCAAAATTGGGCCTACAGGAATGACTATAACGGCACGGTTTGCCGATAAGACGCTCACCGATTCCAAAAGTGAATGCGTCTATGCGACCGACAGCATGTGAGCTTCCATAGGAGACCATCAAAAGTTGTCTAGGCCAAAGTGACTTTTGGCCCAAAATTGGGCCTACAGGAATGACTATAACGGCACGGTTTGCCGATAAGACGGTCACCGATTCCAAAAGTGAATGCGTCTATGCGACCGACAGCATGTGAGCTTCCATAGGAGACCATCAAAAGTTGTCTAGGCCAAAGTCACCTTTTGGCCCATTTTTGGGCATGACTATAACGGCACGGGTTGCCGATAAGACGGTCACCGATTCCAAAAGGGAATGCGTCTATGCGACCGGCAGCATGTGAGCTTCCATAGGAGACCATCAAAAGTTGTCTAGGCCAAAGTGACTTTTGGCCCAAAATTGGGCCTACAGGAATGACTATAACGGCACGGTTTGCCGATAAGACGGTCACCGATTCCAAAAGTGAATGCGTCTATGCGACCGACAGCATGTGAGCTTCCATAGGAGACCATCAAAAGTTGTCTAGGCCAAAGTCACCTTTTGGCCCATTTTTGGGCATGACTATAACGGCACGGGTTGCCGATAAGACGGTCACCGATTCCAAAAGGGAATGCGTCTATGCGACCGGCAGCATGTGAGCTTCCATAGGAGACCATCAAAAGTTGTCTAGGCCAAAGTGACTTTTGGCCCAAAATTGGGCCTACAGGAATGACTATAACGGCACGGTTTGCCGATAAGACGCTCACCGATTCCAAAAGTGAATGCGTCTATGCGACCGACAGCATGTGAGCTTCCATAGGAGACCATCAAAAGTTGTCTAGGCCAAAGTGACTTTTGGCCCAAAATTGGGCCTACAGGAATGACTATAACGGCACGGTTTGCCGATAAGACGGTCACCGATTCCAAAAGTGAATGCGTCTATGCGACCGACAGCATGTGAGCTTCCATAGGAGACCATCAAAAGTTGTCTAGGCCAAAGTCACCTTTTGGCCCATTTTTGGGCATGACTATAACGGCACGGGTTGCCGATAAGACGGTCACCGATTCCAAAAGGGAATGCGTCTATGCGACCGGCAGCATGTGAGCTTCCATAGGAGACCATCAAAAGTTGTCTAGGCCAAAGTGACTTTTGGCCCAAAATTGGGCCTACAGGAATGACTATAACGGCACGGTTTGCCGATAAGACGGTCACCGATTCCAAAAGTGAATGCGTCTATGCGACCGACAGCATGTGAGCTTCCATAGGAGACCATCAAAAGTTGTCTAGGCCAAAGTCACCTTTTGGCCCATTTTTGGGCATGACTATAACGGCACGGGTTGCCGATAAGACGGTCACCGATTCCAAAAGGAAATGCGTCTATGCGACCGGCAGCATGTGAGCTTCCATAGGAGACCATCAAAAGTTGTCTAGGCCAAAGTGACTTTTGGCCCAAAATTGGGCCTACAGGAATGACTATAACGGCACGGTTTGCCGATAAGACGCTCACCGATTCCAAAAGTGAATGCGTCTATGCGACCGACAGCATGTGAGCTTCCATAGGAGACCATCAAAAGTTGTCTAGGCCAAAGTGACTTTTGGCCCAAAATTGGGCCTACAGGAATGACTATAACGGCACGGTTTGCCGATAAGACGGTCACCGATTCCAAAAGTGAATGCGTCTATGCGACCGACAGCATGTGAGCTTCCATAGGAGACCATCAAAAGTTGTCTAGGCCAAAGTCACCTTTTGGCCCATTTTTGGGCATGACTATAACGGCACGGGTTGCCGATAAGACGGTCACCGATTCCAAAAGGGAATGCGTCTATGCGACCGGCAGCATGTGAGCTTCCATAGGAGACCATCAAAAGTTGTCTAGGCCAAAGTGACTTTTGGCCCAAAATTGGGCCTACAGGAATGACTATAACGGCACGGTTTGCCGATAAGACGCTCACCGATTCCAAAAGTGAATGCGTCTATGCGACCGACAGCATGTGAGCTTCCATAGGAGACCATCAAAAGTTGTCTAGGCCAAAGTCACCTTTTGGCCCATTTTTGGGCATGACTATAACGGCACGGGTTGCCGATAAGACGGTCACCGATTCCAAAAGGGAATGCGTCTATGCGACCGGCAGCATGTGAGCTTCCATAGGAGACCATCAAAAGTTGTCTAGGCCAAAGTGACTTTTGGCCCAAAATTGGGCCTACAGGAATGACTATAACGGCACGGTTTGCCGATAAGACGCTCACCGATTCCAAAAGTGAATGCGTCTATGCGACCGACAGCATGTGAGCTTCCATAGGAGACCATCAAAAGTTGTCTAGGCCAAAGTGACTTTTGGCCCAAAATTGGGCCTACAGGAATGACTATAACGGCACGGTTTGCCGATAAGACGGTCACCGATTCCAAAAGTGAATGCGTCTATGCGACCGACAGCATGTGAGCTTCCATAGGAGACCATCAAAAGTTGTCTAGGCCAAAGTCACCTTTTGGCCCATTTTTGGGCATGACTATAACGGCACGGGTTGCCGATAAGACGGTCACCGATTCCAAAAGGGAATGCGTCTATGCGACCGGCAGCATGTGAGCTTCCATAGGAGACCATCAAAAGTTGTCTAGGCCAAAGTGACTTTTGGCCCAAAATTGGGCCTACAGGAATGACTATAACGGCACGGTTTGCCGATAAGACGCTCACCGATTCCAAAAGTGAATGCGTCTATGCGACCGACAGCATGTGAGCTTCCATAGGAGACCATCAAAAGTTGTCAGGGCCAAAGTGACTTTTGGCCCAAAATTGGGCCTACAGGAATGACTATAACGGCACGGTTTGCCGATAAGACGGTCACCGATTCCAAAAGTGAATGCGTCTATGCGACCGACAGCATGTGAGCTTCCATAGGAGACCATCAAAAGTTGTCTAGGCCAAAGTCACCTTTTGGCCCATTTTTGGGCATGATTATAACGGCACGGGTTGCCGATAAGACGGTCACCGATTCCAAAAGGGAATGCGTCTATGCGACCGGCAGCATGTGAGCTTCCATAGGAGACCATCAAAAGTTGTCTAGGCCAAAGTGACTTTTGGCCCAAAATTGGGCCTACAGGAATGACTATAACGGCACGGTTTGCCGATAAGACGCTCACCGATTCCAAAAGTGAATGCGTCTATGCGACCGACAGCATGTGAGCTTCCATAGGAGACCATCAAAAGTTGTCTAGGCCAAAGTGACTTTTGGCCCAAAATTGGGCCTACAGGAATGACTATAACGGCACGGTTTGCCGATAAGACGGTCACCGATTCCAAAAGTGAATGCGTCTATGCGACCGACAGCATGTGAGCTTCCATAGGAGACCATCAAAAGTTGTCTAGGCCAAAGTCACCTTTTGGCCCATTTTTGGGCATGATTATAACGGCACGGATTGCCGATAAGACGGTCACCGATTCCAAAAGGGAATGCGTCTATGCGACCGGCAGCATGTGAGCTTCCATAGGAGACCATCAAAAGTTGTCTAGGCCAAAGTGACTTTTGGCCCAAAATTGGGCCTACAGGAATGACTATAACGGCACGGTTTGCCGATAAGACGCTCACCGATTCCAAAAGTGAATGCGTCTATGCGACCGACAGCATGTGAGCTTCCATAGGAGACCATCAAAAGTTGTCTAGGCCAAAGTCACCTTTTGGCCCATTTTTGGGCATGACTATAACGGCACGGGTTGCCGATAAGACGGTCACCGATTCCAAAAGGGAATGCGTCTATGCGACCGGCAGCATGTGAGCTTCCATAGGAGACCATCAAAAGTTGTCTAGGCCAAAGTGACTTTTGGCCCAAAATTGGGCCTACAGGAATGACTATAACGGCACGGTTTGCCGATAAGACGCTCACCGATTCCAAAAGTGAATGCGTCTATGCGACCGACAGCATGTGAGCTTCCATAGGAGACCATCAAAAGTTGTCTAGGCCAAAGTCACCTTTTGGCCCATTTTTGGGCATGACTATAACGGCACGGGTTGCCGATAAGACGGTCACCGATTCCAAAAGGGAATGCGTCTATGCGACCGGCAGCATGTGAGCTTCCATAGGAGACCATCAAAAGTTGTCTAGGCCAAAGTGACTTTTGGCCCAAAATTGGGCCTACAGGAATGACTATAACGGCACGGTTTGCCGATAAGACGCTCACCGATTCCAAAAGTGAATGCGTCTATGCGACCGACAGCATGTGAGCTTCCATAGGAGACCATCAAAAGTTGTCTAGGCCAAAGTGACTTTTGGCCCAAAATTGGGCCTACAGGAATGACTATAACGGCACGGTTTGCCGATAAGACGGTCACCGATTCCAAAAGTGAATGCGTCTATGCGACCGACAGCATGTGAGCTTCCATAGGAGACCATCAAAAGTTGTCTAGGCCAAAGTCACCTTTTGGCCCATTTTTGGGCATGACTATAACGGCACGGGTTGCCGATAAGACGGTCACCGATTCCAAAAGGGAATGCGTCTATGCGACCGGCAGCATGTGAGCTTCCATAGGAGACCATCAAAAGTTGTCTAGGCCAAAGTGACTTTTGGCCCAAAATTGGGCCTACAGGAATGACTATAACGGCACGGTTTGCCGATAAGACGCTCACCGATTCCAAAAGTGAATGCGTCTATGCGACCGACAGCATGTGAGCTTCCATAGGAGACCATCAAAAGTTGTCTAGGCCAAAGTCACCTTTTGGCCCATTTTTGGGCATGACTATAACGGCACGGGTTGCCGATAAGACGGTCACCGATTCCAAAAGGGAATGCGTCTATGCGACCGGCAGGATGTGAGCTTCCATAGGAGACCATCAAAAGTTGTCTAGGCCAAAGTGACTTTTGGCCCAAAATTGGGCCTACAGGAATGACTATAACGGCACGGTTTGCCGATAAGACGGTCACCGATTCCAAAAGTGAATGCGTCTATGCGACCGACAGCATGTGAGCTTCCATAGGAGACCATCAAAAGTTGTCTAGGCCAAAGTCACCTTTTGGCCCATTTTTGGGCATGACTATAACGGCACGGGTTGCCGATAAGACGGTCACCGATTCCAAAAGGGAATGCGTCTATGCGACCGGCAGCATGTGAGCTTCCATAGGAGACCATCAAAAGTTGTCTAGGCCAAAGTGACTTTTGGCCCAAAATTGGGCCTACAGGAATGACTATAACGGCACGGTTTGCCGATAAGACGCTCACCGATTCCAAAAGTGAATGCGTCTATGCGACCGACAGCATGTGAGCTTCCATAGGAGACCATCAAAAGTTGTCTAGGCCAAAGTGACTTTTGGCCCAAAATTGGGCCTACAGGAATGACTATAACGGCACGGTTTGCCGATAAGACGGTCACCGATTCCAAAAGTGAATGCGTCTATGCGACCGACAGCATGTGAGCTTCCATAGGAGACCATCAAAAGTTGTCTAGGCCAAAGTCACCTTTTGGCCCATTTTTGGGCATGACTATAACGGCACGGGTTGCCGATAAGACGGTCACCGATTCCAAAAGGGAATGCGTCTATGCTACCGGCAGCATGTGAGCTTCCATAGGAGACCATCAAAAGTTGTCTAGGCCAAAGTGACTTTTGGCCCAAAATTGGGCCTACAGGAATGACTATAACGGCACGGTTTGCCGATAAGACGGTCACCGATTCCAAAAGTGAATGCGTCTATGCGACCGACAGCATGTGAGCTTCCATAGGAGACCATCAAAAGTTGTCTAGGCCAAAGTCACCTTTTGGCCCATTTTTGGGCATGACTATAACGGCACGGGTTGCCGATAAGACGGTCACCGATTCCAAAAGGGAATGCGTCTATGCGACCGGCAGCATGTGAGCTTCCATAGGAGACCATCAAAAGTTGTCTAGGCCAAAGTGACTTTTGGCCCAAAATTGGGCCTACAGGAATGACTATAACGGCACGGTTTGCCGATAAGACGCTCACCGATTCCAAAAGTGAATGCGTCTATGCGACCGTCAGCATGTGAGCTTCCATAGGAGACCATCAAAAGTTGTCTAGGCCAAAGTGACTTTTGGCCCAAAATTGGGCCTACAGGAATGACTATAACGGCACGGTTTGCCGATAAGACGGTCACCGATTCCAAAAGTGAATGCGTCTATGCGACCGACAGCATGTGAGCTTCCATAGGAGACCATCAAAAGTTGTCTAGGCCAAAGTCACCTTTTGGCCCATTTTTGGGCATGACTATAACGGCACGGGTTGCCGATAAGACGGTCACCGATTCCAAAAGGGAATGCGTCTATGCGACCGGCAGCATGTGAGCTTCCATAGGAGACCATCAAAAGTTGTCTAGGCCAAAGTGACTTTTGGCCCAAAATTGGGCCTACAGGAATGACTATAACGGCACGGTTTGCCGATAAGACGGTCACCGATTCCAAAAGTGAATGCGTCTATGCGACCGACAGCATGTGAGCTTCCATAGGAGACCATCAAAAGTTGTCTAGGCCAAAGTCACCTTTTGGCCCATTTTTGGGCATGACTATAACGGCACGGGTTGCCGATAAGACGGTCACCGATTCCAAAAGGGAATGCGTCTATGCGACCGGCAGCATGTGAGCTTCCATAGGAGACCATCAAAAGTTGTCTAGGCCAAAGTGACTTTTGGCCCAAAATTGGGCCAACAGGAATGACTATAACGGCACGGTTTGCCGATAAGACGCTCACCGATTCCAAAAGTGAATGCGTCTATGCGACCGACAGCATGTGAGCTTCCATAGGAGACCATCAAAAGTTGTCTAGGCCAAAGTGACTTTTGGCCCAAAATTGGGCCTACAGGAATGACTATAACGGCACGGTTTGCCGATAAGACGGTCACCGATTCCAAAAGTGAATGCGTCTATGCGACCGACAGCATGTGAGCTTCCATAGGAGACCATCAAAAGTTGTCTAGGCCAAAGTCACCTTTTGGCCCATTTTTGGGCATGACTATAACGGCACGGGTTGCAGATAAGACGGTCACCGATTCCAAAAGGGAATGCGTCTATGCGACCGGCAGCATGTGAGCTTCCATAGGAGACCATCAAAAGTTGTCTAGGCCAAAGTGACTTTTGGCCCAAAATTGGGCCTACAGGAATGACTATAACGGCACGGTTTGCCGATAAGACGCTCACCGATTCCAAAAGTGAATGCGTCTATGCGACCGACAGCATGTGAGCTTCCATAGGAGACCATCAAAAGTTGTCTAGGCCAAGGTGACTTTTGGCCCAAAATTGGGCCTACAGGAATGACTATAACGGCACGGTTTGCCGATAAGACGGTCACCGATTCCAAAAGTGAATGCGTCTATGCGACCGACAGCATGTGAGCTTCCATAGGAGACCATCAAAAGTTGTCTAGGCCAAAGTCACCTTTTGGCCCATTTTTGGGCATGACTATAACGGCACGGGTTGCCGATAAGACGGTCACCGATTCCAAAAGGGAATGCGTCTATGCGACCGGCAGCATGTGAGCTTCCATAGGAGACCATCAAAAGTTGTCTAGGCCAAAGTGACTTTTGGCCCAAAATTGGGCCTACAGGAATGACTATAACGGCACGGTTTGCCGATAAGACGCTCACCGATTCCAAAAGTGAATGCGTCTATGCGACCGACAGCATGTGAGCTTCCATAGGAGACCATCAAAAGTTGTCTAGGCCAAAGTGACTTTTGGCCCAAAATTGGGCCTACAGGAATGACTATAACGGCACGGTTTGCCGATAAGACGGTCACCGATTCCAAAAGTGAATGCGTCTATGCGACCGACAGCATGTGAGCTTCCATAGGAGACCATCAAAAGTTGTCTAGGCCAAAGTCACCTTTTGGCCCATTTTTGGGCATGACTATAACGGCACGGGTTGCCGATAAGACGGTCACCGATTCCAAAAGGGAATGCGTCTATGCGACCGGCAGCATGTGAGCTTCCATAGGAGACCATCAAAAGTTGTCTAGGCCAAAGTGACTTTTGGCCCAAAATTGGGCCTACAGGAATGACTATAACGGCACGGTTTGCCGATAAGACGCTCACCGATTCCAAAAGTGAATGCGTCTATGCGACCGACAGCATGTGAGCTTCCATAGGAGACCATCAAAAGTTGTCTAGGCCAAAGTGACTTTTGGCCCAAAATTGGGCCTACAGGAATGACTATAACGGCACGGTTTGCCGATAAGACGGTCACCGATTCCAAAAGTGAATGCGTCTATGCGACCGACAGCATGTGAGCTTCCATAGGAGACCATCAAAAGTTGTCTAGGCCAAAGTCACCTTTTGGCCCATTTTTGGGCATGACTATAACGGCACGGGTTGCCGATAAGACGGTCACCGATTCCAAAAGGGAATGCGTCTATGCGACCGGCAGCATGTGAGCTTCCATAGGAGACCATCAAAAGTTGTCTAGGCCAAAGTGACTTTTGGCCCAAAATTGGGCCTACAGGAATGACTATAACGGCACGGTTTGCCGATAAGACGGTCACCGATTCCAAAAGTGAATGCGTCTATGCGACCGACAGCATGTGAGCTTCCATAGGAGACCATCAAAAGTTGTCTAGGCCAAAGTCACCTTTTGGCCCATTTTTGGGCATGACTATAACGTCACGGGTTGCCGATAAGACGGTCACCGATTCCAAAAGGGAATGCGTCTATGCGACCGGCAGCATGTGAGCTTCCATAGGAGACCATCAAAAGTTGTCTAGGCCAAAGTGACTTTTGGCCCAAAATTGGGCCTACAGGAATGACTATAACGGCACGGTTTGCCGATAAGACGCTCACCGATTCCAAAAGTGAATGCGTCTATGCGACCGACAGCATGTGAGCTTCCATAGGAGACCATCAAAAGTTGTCTAGGCCAAAGTGACTTTTGGCCCAAAATTGGGCCTACAGGAATGACTATAACGGCACGGTTTGCCGATAAGACGGTCACCGATTCCAAAAGTGAATGCGTCTATGCGACCGACAGCATGTGAGCTTCCATAGGAGACCATCAAAAGTTGTCTAGGCCAAAGTCACCTTTTGGCCCATTTTTGGGCATGACTATAACGGCACGGGTTGCAGATAAGACGGTCACCGATTCCAAAAGGGAATGCGTCTATGCGACCGGCAGCATGTGAGCTTCCATAGGAGACCATCAAAAGTTGTCTAGGCCAAAGTGACTTTTGGCCCAAAATTGGGCCTACAGGAATGACTATAACGGCACGGTTTGCCGATAAGACGCTCACCGATTCCAAAAGTGAATGCGTCTATGCGACCGACAGCATGTGAGCTTCCATAGGAGACCATCAAAAGTTGTCTAGGCCAAAGTCACCTTTTGGCCCATTTTTGGGCATGACTATAACGGCACGGGTTGCCGATAAGACGGTCACCGATTCCAAAAGGAAATGCGTCTATGCGACCGGCAGCATGTGAGCTTCCATAGGAGACCATCAAAAGTTGTCTAGGCCAAAGTGACTTTTGGCCCAAAATTGGGCCTACAGGAATGACTATAACGGCACGGTTTGCCGATAAGACGCTCACCGATTCCAAAAGTGAATGCGTCTATGCGACCGACAGCATGTGAGCTTCCATAGGAGACCATCAAAAGTTGTCTAGGCCAAAGTGACTTTTGGCCCAAAATTGGGCCTACAGGAATGACTATAACGGCACGGTTTGCCGATAAGACGGTCACCGATTCCAAAAGTGAATGCGTCTATGCGACCGACAGCATGTGAGCTTCCATAGGAGACCATCAAAAGTTGTCTAGGCCAAAGTCACCTTTTGGCCCATTTTTGGGCATGACTATAACGGCACGGGTTGCCGATAAGACGGTCACCGATTCCAAAAGGGAATGCGTCTATGCGACCGGCAGCATGTGAGCTTCCATAGGAGACCATCAAAAGTTGTCTAGGCCAAAGTGACTTTTGGCCCAAAATTGGGCCTACAGGAATGACTATAACGGCACGGTTTGCCGATAAGACGCTCACCGATTCCAAAAGTGAATGCGTCTATGCGACCGACAGCATGTGAGCTTCCATAGGAGACCATCAAAAGTTGTCTAGGCCAAAGTCACCTTTTGGCCCATTTTTGGGCATGACTATAACGGCACGGGTTGCCGATAAGACGGTCACCGATTCCAAAAGGGAATGCGTCTATGCGACCGGCAGCATGTGAGCTTCCATAGGAGACCATCAAAAGTTGTCTAGGCCAAAGTGACTTTTGGCCCAAAATTGGGCCTACAGGAATGACTATAACGGCACGGTTTGCCGATAAGACGCTCACCGATTCCAAAAGTGAATGCGTCTATGCGACCGACAGCATGTGAGCTTCCATAGGAGACCATCAAAAGTTGTCTAGGCCAAAGTGACTTTTGGCCCAAAATTGGGCCTACAGGAATGACTATAACGGCACGGTTTGCCGATAAGACGGTCACCGATTCCAAAAGTGAATGCGTCTATGCGACCGACAGCATGTGAGCTTCCATAGGAGACCATCAAAAGTTGTCTAGGCCAAAGTCACCTTTTGGCCCATTTTTGGGCATGACTATAACGGCACGGGTTGCCGATAAGACGGTCACCGATTCCAAAAGGGAATGCGTCTATGCGACCGGCAGCATGTGAGCTTCCATAGGAGACCATCAAAAGTTGTCTAGGCCAAAGTGACTTTTGGCCCAAAATTGGGCCTACAGGAATGACTATAACGGCACGGTTTGCCGATAAGACGGTCACCGATTCCAAAAGTGAATGCGTCTATGCGACCGACAGCATGTGAGCTTCCATAGGAGACCATCAAAAGTTGTCTAGGCCAAAGTCACCTTTTGGCCCATTTTTGGGCATGACTATAACGGCACGGGTTGCCGATAAGACGGTCACCGATTCCAAAAGGGAATGCGTCTATGCGACCGGCAGCATGTGAGCTTCCATAGGAGACCATCAAAAGTTGTCTAGGCCAAAGTGACTTTTGGCCCAAAATTGGGCCTACAGGAATGACTATAACGGCACGGTTTGCCGATAAGACGCTCACCGATTCCAAAAGTGAATGCGTCTATGCGACCGACAGCATGTGAGCTTCCATAGGAGACCATCAAAAGTTGTCTAGGCCAAAGTGACTTTTGGCCCAAAATTGGGCCTACAGGAATGACTATAACGGCACGGTTTGCCGATAAGACGGTCACCGATTCCAAAAGTGAATGCGTCTATGCGACCGACAGCATGTGAGCTTCCATAGGAGACCATCAAAAGTTGTCTAGGCCAAAGTCACCTTTTGGCCCATTTTTGGGCATGATTATAACGGCACGGGTTGCCGATAAGACGGTCACCGATTCCAAAAGGGAATGCGTCTATGCGACCGGCAGCATGTGAGCTTCCATAGGAGACCATCAAAAGTTGTCTAGGCCAAAGTGACTTTTGGCCCAAAATTGGGCCTACAGGAATGACTATAACGGCACGGTTTGCCGATAAGACGCTCACCGATTCCAAAAGTGAATGCGTCTATGCGACCGACAGCATGTGAGCTTCCATAGGAGACCATCAAAAGTTGTCTAGGCCAAAGTCACCTTTTGGCCCATTTTTGGGCATGACTATAACGGCACGGGTTGCCGATAAGACGGTCACCGATTCCAAAAGGGAATGCGTCTATGCGACCGGCAGCATGTGAGCTTCCATAGGAGACCATCAAAAGTTGTCTAGGCCAAAGTGACTTTTGGCCCAAAATTGGGCCTACAGGAATGACTATAACGGCACGGTTTGCCGATAAGACGCTCACCGATTCCAAAAGTGAATGCGTCTATGCGACCGACAGCATGTGAGCTTCCATAGGAGACCATCAAAAGTTGTCTAGGCCAAAGTGACTTTTGGCCCAAAATTGGGCCTACAGGAATGACTATAACGGCACGGTTTGCCGATAAGACGGTCACCGATTCCAAAAGTGAATGCGTCTATGCGACCGACAGCATGTGAGCTTCCATAGGAGACCATCAAAAGTTGTCTAGGCCAAAGTCACCTTTTGGCCCTTTTTTGGGCATGACTATAACGGCACGGGTTGCCGATAAGACGGTCACCGATTCCAAAAGGGAATGCGTCTATGCGACCGGCAGCATGTGAGCTTCCATAGGAGACCATCAAAAGTTGTCTAGGCCAAAGTGACTTTTGGCCCAAAATTGGGCCTACAGGAATGACTATAACGGCACGGTTTGCCGATAAGACGCTCACCGATTCCAAAAGTGAATGCGTCTATGCGACCGACAGCATGTGAGCTTCCATAGGAGACCATCAAAAGTTGTCTAGGCCAAAGTGACTTTTGGCCCAAAATTGGGCCTACAGGAATGACTATAACGGCACGGTTTGCCGATAAGACGGTCACCGATTCCAAAAGTGAATGCGTCTATGCGACCGACAGCATGTGAGCTTCCATAGGAGACCATCAAAAGTTGTCTAGGCCAAAGTCACCTTTTGGCCCATTTTTGGGCATGACTATAACGGCACGGGTTGCCGATAAGACGGTCACCGATTCCAAAAGGGAATGCGTCTATGCGACCGGCAGCATGTGAGCTTCCATAGGAGACCATCAAAAGTTGTCTAGGCCAAAGTGACTTTTGGCCCAAAATTGGGCCTACAGGAATGACTATAACGGCACGGGTTGCCGATAAGACGCTCACCGATTCCAAAAGTGAATGCGTCTATGCGACCGACAGCATGTGAGCTTCCATAGGAGACCATCAAAAGTTGTCTAGGCCAAAGTCACCTTTTGGCCCATTTTTGGGCATGACTATAACGGCACGGGTTGCCGATAAGACGGTCACCGATTCCAAAAGGGAATGCGTCTATGCTACCGGCAGCATGTGAGCTTCCATAGGAGACCATCAAAAGTTGTCTAGGCCAAAGTGACTTTTGGCCCAAAATTGGGCCTACAGGAATGACTATATTGGCACGGTTTGCCGATAAGACGCTCACCGATTCCAAAAGTGAATGCGTCTATGCGACCGACAGCATGTGAGCTTCCATAGGAGACCATCAAAAGTTGTCTAGGCCAAAGTGACTTTTGGCCCAAAATTGGGCCTACAGGAATGACTATAACGGCACGGTTTGCCGATAAGACGGTCACCGATTCCAAAAGTGAATGCGTCTATGCGACCGACAGCATGTGAGCTTCCATAGGAGACCATCAAAAGTTGTCTAGGCCAAAGTCACCTTTTGGCCCATTTTTGGGCATGACTATAACGGCACGGGTTGCCGATAAGACGGTCACCGATTCCAAAAGGGAATGCGTCTATGCGACCGGCAGCATGTGAGCTTCCATAGGAGACCATCAAAAGTTGTCTAGGCCAAAGTGACTTTTGGCCCAAAATTGGGCCTACAGGAATGACTATAACGGCACGGTTTGCCGATAAGACGCTCACCGATTCCAAAAGTGAATGCGTCTATGCGACCGCCAGCATGTGAGCTTCCATAGGAGACCATCAAAAGTTGTCTAGGCCAAAGTGACTTTTGGCCCAAAATTGGGCCTACAGGAATGACTATAACGGCACGGTTTGCCGATAAGACGGTCACCGATTCCAAAAGTGAATGCGTCTATGCGACCGACAGCATGTGAGCTTCCATAGGAGACCATCAAAAGTTGTCTAGGCCAAAGTCACCTTTTGGCCCATTTTTGGGCATGACTATAACGGCACGGGTTGCCGATAAGACGGTCACCGATTCCAAAAGGGAATGCGTCTATGCGACCGGCAGCATGTGAGCTTCCATAGGAGACCATCAAAAGTTGTCTAGGCCAAAGTGACTTTTGGCCCAAAATTGGGCCTACAGGAATGACTATAACGGCACGGTTTGCCGATAAGACGCTCACCGATTCCAAAAGTGAATGCGTCTATGCGACCGACAGCATGTGAGCTTCCATAGGAGACCATCAAAAGTTGTCTAGGCCAAAGTGACTTTTGGCCCAAAATTGGGCCTACAGGAATGACTATAACGGCACGGTTTGCCGATAAGACGGTCACCGATTCCAAAAGTGAATGCGTCTATGCGACCGACAGCATGTGAGCTTCCATAGGAGACCATCAAAAGTTGTCTAGGCCAAAGTCACCTTTTGGCCCATTTTTGGGCATGACTATAACGGCACGGGTTGCCGATAAGACGGTCACCGATTCCAAAAGGGAATGCGTCTATGCGACCGGCAGCATGTGAGCTTCCATAGGAGACCATCAAAAGTTGTCTAGGCCAAAGTGACTTTTGGCCCAAAATTGGGCCTACAGGAATGACTATAACGGCACGGTTTGCCGATAAGACGGTCACCGATTCCAAAAGTGAATGCGTCTATGCGACCGACAGCATGTGAGCTTCCATAGGAGACCATCAAACGTTGTCTAGGCCAAAGTCACCTTTTGGCCCATTTTTGGGCATGACTATAACGGCACGGGTTGCCGATAAGACGGTCACCGATTCCAAAAGGGAATGCGTCTATGCGACCGGCAGCATGTGAGCTTCCATAGGAGACCATCAAAAGTTGTCTAGGCCAAAGTGACTTTTGGCCCAAAATTGGGCCTACAGGAATGACTATAACGGCACGGTTTGCCGATAAGACGCTCACCGATTCCAAAAGTGAATGCGTCTATGCGACCGACAGCATGTGAGCTTCCATAGGAGACCATCAAAAGTTGTCTAGGCCAAAGTGACTTTTGGCCCAAAATTGGGCCTACAGGAATGACTATAACGGCACGGTTTGCCGATAAGACGGTCACCGATTCCAAAAGTGAATGCGTCTATGCGACCGACAGCATGTGAGCTTCCATAGGAGACCATCAAAAGTTGTCTAGGCCAAAGTCACCTTTTGGCCCATTTTTGGGCATGACTATAACGGCACGGGTTGCCGATAAGACGGTCACCGATTCCAAAAGGGAATGCGTCTATGCGACCGGCAGCATGTGAGCTTCCATAGGAGACCATCAAAAGTTGTCTAGGCCAAAGTGACTTTTGGCCCAAAATTGGGCCTACAGGAATGACTATAACGGCACGGTTTGCCGATAAGACGGTCACCGATTCCAAAAGTGAATGCGTCTATGCGACCGACAGCATGTGAGCTTCCATAGGAGCCCATCAAAAGTTGTCTAGGCCAAAGTCACCTTTTGGCCCATTTTTGGGCATGACTATAACGGCACGGGTTGCCGATAAGACGGTCACCGATTCCAAAAGGGAATGCGTCTATGCGACCGGCAGCATGTGAGCTTCCATAGGAGACCATCAAAAGTTGTCTAGGCCAAAGTGACTTTTGGCCCAAAATTGGGCCTACAGGAATGACTATAACGGCACGGTTTGCCGATAAGACGCTCACCGATTCCAAAAGTGAATGCGTCTATGCGACCGACAGCATGTGAGCTTCCATAGGAGACCATCAAAAGTTGTCTAGGCCAAAGTCACCTTTTGGCCCATTTTTGGGCATGACTATAACGGCACGGGTTGCCGATAAGACGGTCACCGATTCCAAAAGGGAATGCGTCTATGCGACCGGCAGCATGTGAGCTTCCATAGGAGACCATCAAAAGTTGTCTAGGCCAAAGTGACTTTTGGCCCAAAATTGGGCCTACAGGAATGACTATAACGGCACGGTTTGCCGATAAGACGCTCACCGATTCCAAAAGTGAATGCGTCTATGCGACCGACAGCATGTGAGCTTCCATAGGAGACCATCAAAAGTTGTCTAGGCCAAAGTGACTTTTGGCCCAAAATTGGGCCTACAGGAATGACTATAACGGCACGGTTTGCCGATAAGACGGTCACCGATTCCAAAAGTGAATGCGTCTATGCGACCGACAGCATGTGAGCTTCCATAGGAGACCATCAAAAGTTGTCTAGGCCAAAGTCACCTTTTGGCCCATTTTTGGGCATGACTATAACGGCACGGGTTGCCGATAAGACGGTCACCGATTCCAAAAGGGAATGCGTCTATGCGACCGGCAGCATGTGAGCTTCCATAGGAGACCATCAAAAGTTGTCTAGGCCAAAGTGACTTTTGGCCCAAAATTGGGCCTACAGGAATGACTATAACGGCACGGTTTGCCGATAAGACGCTCACCGATTCCAAAAGTGAATGCGTCTATGCGACCGACAGCATGTGAGCTTCCATAGGAGACCATCAAAAGTTGTCTAGGCCAAAGTCACCTTTTGGCCCATTTTTGGGCATGACTATAACGGCACGGGTTGCCGATAAGACGGTCACCGATTCCAAAAGGAAATGCGTCTATGCGACCGGCAGCATGTGAGCTTCCATAGGAGACCATCAAAAGTTGTCTAGGCCAAAGTGACTTTTGGCCCAAAATTGGGCCTACAGGAATGACTATAACGGCACGGTTTGCCGATAAGACGCTCACCGATTCCAAAAGTGAATGCGTCTATGCGACCGACAGCATGTGAGCTTCCATAGGAGACCATCAAAAGTTGTCTAGGCCAAAGTGACTTTTGGCCCAAAATTGGGCCTACAGGAATGACTATAACGGCACGGTTTGCCGATAAGACGGTCACCGATTCCAAAAGTGAATGCGTCTATGCGACCGACAGCATGTGAGCTTCCATAGGAGACCATCAAAAGTTGTCTAGGCCAAAGTCACCTTTTGGCCCATTTTTGGGCATGACTATAACGGCACGGGTTGCCGATAAGACGGTCACCGATTCCAAAAGGGAATGCGTCTATGCGACCGGCAGCATGTGAGCTTCCATAGGAGACCATCAAAAGTTGTCTAGGCCAAAGTGACTTTTGGCCCAAAATTGGGCCTACAGGAATGACTATAACGGCACGGTTTGCCGATAAGACGCTCACCGATTCCAAAAGTGAATGCGTCTATGCGACCGACAGCATGTGAGCTTCCATAGGAGACCATCAAAAGTTGTCTAGGCCAAAGTCACCTTTTGGCCCATTTTTGGGCATGACTATAACGGCACGGGTTGCCGATAAGACGGTCACCGATTCCAAAAGGGAATGCGTCTATGCGACCGGCAGCATGTGAGCTTCCATAGGAGACCATCAAAAGTTGTCTAGGCCAAAGTGACTTTTGGCCCAAAATTGGGCCTACAGGAATGACTATAACGGCACGGTTTGCCGATAAGACGGTCACCGATTCCAAAAGTGAATGCGTCTATGCGACCGACAGCATGTGAGCTTCCATAGGAGACCATCAAAAGTTGTCTAGGCCAAAGTGACTTTTGGCCCAAAATTGGGCCTACAGGAATGACTATAACGGCACGGTTTGCCGATAAGACGGTCACCGATTCCAAAAGTGAATGCGTCTATGCGACCGACAGCATGTGAGCTTCCATAGGAGACCATCAAAAGTTGTCTAGGCCAAAGTCACCTTTTGGCCCATTTTTGGGCATGACTATAACGGCACGGGTTGCCGATAAGACGGTCACAGATTCCAAAAGGGAATGCGTCTATGCGACCGGCAGCATGTGAGCTTCCATAGGAGACCATCAAAAGTTGTCTAGGCCAAAGTGACTTTTGGCCCAAAATTGGGCCTACAGGAATGACTATAACGGCACGGTTTGCCGATAAGACGGTCACCGATTCCAAAAGTGAATGCGTCTATGCGACCGACAGCATGTGAGCTTCCATAGGAGACCATCAAAAGTTGTCTAGGCCAAAGTCACCTTTTGGCCCATTTTTGGGCATGACTATAACGGCACGGGTTGCCGATAAGACGGTCACCGATTCCAAAAGGGAATGCGTCTATGCGACCGGCAGCATGTGAGCTTCCATAGGAGACCATCAAAAGTTGTCTAGGCCAAAGTGACTTTTGGCCCAAAATTGGGCCTACAGGAATGACTATAACGGCACGGTTTGCCGATAAGACGCTCACCGATTCCAAAAGTGAATGCGTCTATGCGACCGACAGCATGTGAGCTTCCATAGGAGACCATCAAAAGTTGTCTAGGCCAAAGTGACTTTTGGCCCAAAATTGGGCCTACAGGAATGACTATAACGGCACGGTTTGCCGATAAGACGGTCACCGATTCAAAAAGTGAATGCGTCTATGCGACCGACAGCATGTGAGCTTCCATAGGAGACCATCAAAAGTTGTCTAGGCCAAAGTCACCTTTTGGCCCATTTTTGGGCATGACTATAACGGCACGGGTTGCCGATAAGACGGTCACCGATTCCAAAAGGGAATGCGTCTATGCGACCGGCAGCATGTGAGCTTCCATAGGAGACCATCAAAAGTTGTCTAGGCCAAAGTGACTTTTGGCCCAAAATTGGGCCTACAGGAATGACTATAACGGCACGGTTTGCCGATAAGACGCTCACCGATTCCAAAAGTGAATGCGTCTATGCGACCGACAGCATGTGAGCTTCCATAGGAGACCATCAAAAGTTGTCTAGGCCAAAGTGACTTTTGGCCCAAAATTGGGCCTACAGGAATGACTATAACGGCACGGTTTGCCGATAAGACGGTCACCGATTCCAAAAGTGAATGCGTCTATGCGACCGACAGCATGTGAGCTTCCATAGGAGACCATCAAAAGTTGTCTAGGCCAAAGTCACCTTTTGGCCCATTTTTGGGCATGACTATAACGGCACGGGTTGCCGATAAGACGGTCACCGATTCCAAAAGGGAATGCGTCTATGCGACCGGCAGCATGTGAGCTTCCATAGGAGACCATCAAAAGTTGTCTAGGCCAAAGTGACTTTTGGCCCAAAATTGGGCCTACAGGAATGACTATAACGGCACGGTTTGCCGATAAGACGCTCACCGATTCCAAAAGTGAATGCGTCTATGCGACCGACAGCATGTGAGCTTCCATAGGAGACCATCAAAAGTTGTCTAGGCCAAAGTCACCTTTTGGCCCATTTTTGGGCATGACTATAACGGCACGGGTTGCCGATAAGACGGTCACCGATACCAAAAGGAAATGCGTCTATGCGACCGGCAGCATGTGAGCTTCCATAGGAGACCATCAAAAGTTGTCTAGGCCAAAGTGACTTTTGGCCCAAAATTGGGCCTACAGGAATGACTATAACGGCACGGTTTGCCGATAAGACGCTCACCGATTCCAAAAGTGAATGCGTCTATGCGACCGACAGCATGTGAGCTTCCATAGGAGACCATCAAAAGTTGTCTAGGCCAAAGTGACTTTTGGCCCAAAATTGGGCCTACAGGAATGACTATAACGGCACGGTTTGCCGATAAGACGGTCACCGATTCCAAAAGTGAATGCGTCTATGCGACCGACAGCATGTGAGCTTCCATAGGAGACCATCAAAAGTTGTCTAGGCCAAAGTCACCTTTTGGCCCATTTTTGGGCATGACTATAACGGCACGGGTTGCCGATAAGACGGTCACCGATTCCAAAAGGGAATGCGTCTATGCGACCGGCAGCATGTGAGCTTCCATAGGAGACCATCAAAAGTTGTCTAGGCCAAAGTGACTTTTGGCCCAAAATTGGGCCTACAGGAATGACTATAACGGCACGGTTTGTCGATAAGACGCTCACCGATTCCAAAAGTGAATGCGTCTATGCGACCGACAGCATGTGAGCTTCCATAGGAGACCATCAAAAGTTGTCTAGGCCAAAGTCACCTTTTGGCCCATTTTTGGGCATGACTATAACGGCACGGGTTGCCGATAAGACGGTCACCGATTCCAAAAGGGAATGCGTCTATGTGACCGGCAGCATGTGAGCTTCCATAGGAGACCATCAAAAGTTGTCTAGGCCAAAGTGACTTTTGGCCCAAAATTGGGCCTACAGGAATGACTATAACGGCACGGTTTGCCGATAAGACGGTCACCGATTCCAAAAGTGAATGCGTCTATGCGACCGACAGCATGTGAGCTTCCATAGGAGACCATCAAAAGTTGTCTAGGCCAAAGTGACTTTTGGCCCAAAATTGGGCCTACAGGAATGACTATAACGGCACGGTTTGCCGATAAGACGGTCACCGATTCCAAAAGTGAATGCGTCTATGCGACCGACAGCATGTGAGCTTCCATAGGAGACCATCAAAAGTTGTCTAGGCCAAAGTCACCTTTTGGCCCATTTTTGGGCATGACTATAACGGCACGGGTTGCCGATAAGACGGTCACCGATTCCAAAAGGGAATGCGTCTATGCGACCGGCAGCATGTGAGCTTCCATAGGAGACCATCAAAAGTTGTCTAGGCCAAAGTGACTTTTGGCCCAAAATTGGGCCTACAGGAATGACTATAACGGCACGGTTTGCCGATAAGACGGTCACCGATTCCAAAAGTGAATGCGTCTATGCGACCGACAGCATGTGAGCTTCCATAGGAGACCATCAAAAGTTGTCTAGGCCAAAGTCACCTTTTGGCCCATTTTTGGGCATGACTATAACGGCACGGGTTGCCGATAAGACGGTCACCGATTCCAAAAGGGAATGCGTCTATGCGACCGGCAGCATGTGAGCTTCCATAGGAGACCATCAAAAGTTGTCTAGGCCAAAGTGACTTTTGGCCCAAAATTGGGCCTACAGGAATGACTATAACGGCACGGTTTGCCGATAAGACGCTCACCGATTCCAAAAGTGAATGCGTCTATGCGACCGACAGCATGTGAGCTTCCATAGGAGACCATCAAAAGTTGTCTAGGCCAAAGTGACTTTTGGCCCAAAATTGGGCCTACAGGAATGACTATAACGGCACGGTTTGCCGATAAGACGGTCACCGATTCCAAAAGTGAATGCGTCTATGCGACCGACAGCATGTGAGCTTCCATAGGAGACCATCAAAAGTTGTCTAGGCCAAAGTCACCTTTTGGCCCATTTTTGGGCATGATTATAACGGCACGGGTTGCCGATAAGACGGTCACCGATTCCAAAAGGGAATGCGTCTATGCGACCGGCAGCATGTGAGCTTCCATAGGAGACCATCAAAAGTTGTCTAGGCCAAAGTGACTTTTGGCCCAAAATTGGGCCTACAGGAATGACTATAACGGCACGGTTTGCCGATAAGACGCTCACCGATTCCAAAAGTGAATGCGTCTATGCGACCGACAGCATGTGAGCTTCCATAGGAGACCATCAAAAGTTGTCTAGGCCAAAGTCACCTTTTGGCCCATTTTTGGGCATGACTATAACGGCACGGGTTGCCGATAAGACGGTCACCGATTCCAAAAGGGAATGCGTCTATGCGACCGGCAGCATGTGAGCTTCCATAGGAGACCATCAAAAGTTGTCTAGGCCAAAGTGACTTTTGGCCCAAAATTGGGCCTACAGGAATGACTATAACGGCACGGTTTGCCGATAAGACGCTCACCGATTCCAAAAGTGAATGCGTCTATGCGACCGACAGCATGTGAGCTTCCATAGGAGACCATCAAAAGTTGTCTAGGCCAAAGTGACTTTTGGCCCAAAATTGGGCCTACAGGAATGACTATAACGGCACGGTTTGCCGATAAGACGGTCACCGATTCCAAAAGTGAATGCGTCTATGCGACCGACAGCATGTGAGCTTCCATAGGAGACCATCAAAAGTTGTCTAGGCCAAAGTCACCTTTTGGCCCATTTTTGGGCATGACTATAACGGCACGGGTTGCCGATAAGACGGTCACCGATTCCAAAAGGGAATGCGTCTATGCGACCGGCAGCATGTGAGCTTCCATAGGAGACCATCAAAAGTTGTCTAGGCCAAAGTGACTTTTGGCCCAAAATTGGGCCTACAGGAATGACTATAACGGCACGGTTTGCCGATAAGACGCTCACCGATTCCAAAAGTGAATGCGTCTATGCGACCGACAGCATGTGAGCTTCCATAGGAGACCATCAAAAGTTGTCTAGGCCAAAGTGACTTTTGGCCCAAAATTGGGCCTACAGGAATGACTATAACGGCACGGTTTGCCGATAAGACGGTCACCGATTCCAAAAGTGAATGCGTCTATGCGACCGACAGCATGTGAGCTTCCATAGGAGACCATCAAAAGTTGTCTAGGCCAAAGTCACCTTTTGGCCCATTTTTGGGCATGACTATAACGGCACGGGTTGCCGATAAGACGGTCACCGATTCCAAAAGGGAATGCGTCTATGCGACCGGCAGCATGTGAGCTTCCATAGGAGACCATCAAAAGTTGTCTAGGCCAAAGTGACTTTTGGCCCAAAATTGGGCCTACAGGAATGACTATAACGGCACGGTTTGCCGATAAGACGCTCACCGATTCCAAAAGTGAATGCGTCTATGCGACCGACAGCATGTGAGCTTCCATAGGAGACCATCAAAAGTTGTCTAGGCCAAAGTCACCTTTTGGCCCATTTTTGGGCATGACTATAACGGCACGGGTTGCCGATAAGACGGTCACCGATTCCAAAAGGGAATGCGTCTATGCGACCGGCAGCATGTGAGCTTCCATAGGAGACCATCAAAAGTTGTCTAGGCCAAAGTGACTTTTGGCCCAAAATTGGGCCTACAGGAATGACTATAACGGCACGGTTTGCCAATAAGACGGTCACCGATTCCAAAAGTGAATGCGTCTATGCGACCGACAGCATGTGAGCTTCCATAGGAGACCATCAAAAGTTGTCTAGGCCAAAGTGACTTTTGGCCCAAAATTGGGCCTACAGGAATGACTATAACGGCACGGTTTGCCGATAAGACGGTCACCGATTCCAAAAGTGAATGCGTCTATGCGACCGACAGCATGTGAGCTTCCATAGGAGACCATCAAAAGTTGTCTAGGCCAAAGTCACCTTTTGGCCCATTTTTGGGCATGACTATAACGGCACGGGTTGCCGATAAGACGGTCACCGCTTCCAAAAGGGAATGCGTCTATGCGACCGGCAGCATGTGAGCTTCCATAGGAGACCATCAAAAGTTGTCTAGGCCAAAGTGACTTTTGGCCCAAAATTGGGCCTACAGGAATGACTATAACGGCACGGTTTGCCGATAAGACGCTCACCGATTCCAAAAGTGAATGCGTCTATGCGACCGACAGCATGTGAGCTTCCATAGGAGACCATCAAAAGTTGTCTAGGCCAAAGTGACTTTTGGCCCAAAATTGGGCCTACAGGAATGACTATAACGGCACGGTTTGCCGATAAGACGGTCACCGATTCCAAAAGTGAATGCGTCTATGCGACCGACAGCATGTGAGCTTCCATAGGAGACCATCAAAAGTTGTCTAGGCCAAAGTCACCTTTTGGCCCATTTTTGGGCATGACTATAACGGCACGGGTTGCCGATAAGACGGTCACCGATTCCAAAAGGGAATGCGTATATGCGACCGGCAGCATGTGAGCTTCCATAGGAGACCATCAAAAGTTGTCTAGGCCAAAGTGACTTTTGGCCCAAAATTGGGCCTACAGGAATGACTATAACGGCACGGTTTGCCGATAAGACGCTCACCGATTCCAAAAGTGAATGCGTCTATGCGACCGACAGCATGTGAGCTTCCATAGGAGACCATCAAAAGTTGTCTAGGCCAAAGTCACCTTTTGGCCCATTTTTGGGCA
Source organism: Gibbula magus (assembly GCA_936450465.1). Lineage (NCBI taxonomy): Eukaryota > Metazoa > Mollusca > Gastropoda > Trochida > Trochidae > Gibbula > Gibbula magus. The sequence continues at coordinate 120,397 of CAKZFU010000102.1, read as the reverse complement.
TGACTATAACGGCACGGGTTGCCGATAAGACGGTCACCGATTCCAAAAGGGAATGCGTCTATGCGACCGGCAGCATGTGAGCTTCCATAGGAGACCATCAAAAGTTGTCTAGGCCAAAGTGACTTTTGGCCCAAAATTGGGCCTACAGGAATGACTATAACGGCACGGTTTGCCGATAAGACGCTCACCGATTCCAAAAGTGAATGCGTCTATGCGACCGACAGCATGTGAGCTTCCATAGGAGACCATCAAAAGTTGTCTAGGCCAAAGTGACTTTTGGCCCAAAATTGGGCCTACAGGAATGACTATAACGGCACGGTTTGCCGATAAGACGCTCACCGATTCCAAAAGTGAATGCGTCTATGCGACCGACAGCATGTGAGCTTCCATAGGAGACCATCAAAAGTTGTCTAGGCCAAAGTGACTTTTGGCCCAAAATTGGGCCTACAGGAATGACTATAACGGCACGGTTTGCCGATAAGACGGTCACCGATTCCAAAAGTGAATGCGTCTATGCGACCGACAGCATGTGAGCTTCCATAGGAGACCATCAAAAGTTGTCTAGGCCAAAGTCACCTTTTGGCCCATTTTTGGGCATGACTATAACGGCACGGGTTGCCGATAAGACGGTCACCGATTCCAAAAGGGAATGCGTCTATGCGACCGGCAGCATGTGAGCTTCCATAGGAGACCATCAAAAGTTGTCTAGGCCAAAGTGACTTTTGGCCCAAAATTGGGCCTACAGGAATGACTATAACGGCACGGTTTGCCGATAAGACGCTCACCGATTCCAAAAGTGAATGCGTCTATGCGACCGACAGCATGTGAGCTTCCATAGGAGACCATCAAAAGTTGTCTAGGCCAAAGTGACTTTTGGCCCAAAATTGGGCCTACAGGAATGACTATAACGGCACGGTTTGCCGATAAGACGGTCACCGATTCCAAAAGTGAATGCGTCTATGCGACCGACAGCATGTGAGCTTCCATAGGAGACCATCAAAAGTTGTCTAGGCCAAAGTCACCTTTTGGCCCATTTTTGGGCATGACTATAACGGCACGGGTTGCCGATAAGACGGTCACCGATTCCAAAAGGGAATGCGTCTATGCGACCGGCAGCATGTGAGCTTCCATAGGAGACCATCAAAAGTTGTCTAGGCCAAAGTGACTTTTGGCCCAAAATTGGGCCTACAGGAATGACTATAACGGCACGGTTTGCCGATAAGACGCTCACCGATTCCAAAAGTGAATGCGTCTATGCGACCGACAGCATGTGAGCTTCCATAGGAGACCATCAAAAGTTGTCTAGGCCAAAGTCACCTTTTGGCCCATTTTTGGGCATGACTATAACGGCACGGGTTGCCGATAAGACGGTCACCGATTCCAAAAGGGAATGCGTCTATGCGACCGGCAGCATGTGAGCTTCCATAGGAGACCATCAAAAGTTGTCTAGGCCAAAGTGACTTTTGGCCCAAAATTGGGCCTACAGGAATGACTATAACGGCACGGTTTGCCGATAAGACGCTCACCGATTCCAAAAGTGAATGCGTCTATGCGACCGACAGCATGTGAGCTTCCATAGGAGACCATCAAAAGTTGTCTAGGCCAAAGTGACTTTTGGCCCAAAATTGGGCCTACAGGAATGACTATAACGGCACGGTTTGCCGATAAGACGGTCACCGATTCCAAAAGTGAATGCGTCTATGCGACCGACAGCATGTGAGCTTCCATAGGAGACCATCAAAAGTTGTCTAGGCCAAAGTCACCTTTTGGCCCATTTTTGGGCATGACTATAACGGCACGGGTTGCCGATAAGACGGTCACCGATTCCAAAAGGGAATGCGTCTATGCGACCGGCAGCATGTGAGCTTCCATAGGAGACCATCAAAAGTTGTCTAGGCCAAAGTGACTTTTGGCCCAAAATTGGGCCTACAGGAATGACTATAACGGCACGGTTTGCCGATAAGACGCTCACCGATTCCAAAAGTGAATGCGTCTATGCGACCGACAGCATGTGAGCTTCCATAGGAGACCATCAAAAGTTGTCTAGGCCAAAGTGACTTTTGGCCCAAAATTGGGCCTACAGGAATGACTATAACGGCACGGTTTGCCGATAAGACGGTCACCGATTCCAAAAGTGAATGCGTCTATGCGACCGACAGCATGTGGGCTTCCATAGGAGACCATCAAAAGTTGTCTAGGCCAAAGTCACCTTTTGGCCCATTTTTGGGCATGACTATAACGGCACGGGTTGCCGATAAGACGGTCACCGATTCCAAAAGGGAATGCGTCTATGCGACCGGCAGCATGTGAGCTTCCATAGGAGACCATCAAATGTTGTCTAGGCCAAAGTGACTTTTGGCCCAAAATTGGGCCTACAGGAATGACTATAACGGCACGGTTTGCCGATAAGACGCTCACCGATTCCAAAAGTGAATGCGTCTATGCGACCGACAGCATGTGAGCTTCCATAGGAGACCATCAAAAGTTGTCTAGGCCAAAGTGACTTTTGGCCCAAAATTGGGCCTACAGGAATGACTATAACGGCACGGTTTGCCGATAAGACGGTCACCGATTCCAAAAGTGAATGCGTCTATGCGACCGACAGCATGTGAGCTTCCATAGGAGACCATCAAAAGTTGTCTAGGCCAAAGTCACCTTTTGGCCCATTTTTGGGCATGACTATAACGGCACGGGTTGCCGATAAGACGGTCACCGATTCCAAAAGGGAATGCGTCTATGCGACCGGCAGCATGTGAGCTTCCATAGGAGACCATCAAAAGTTGTCTAGGCCAAAGTGACTTTTGGCCCAAAATTGGGCCTACAGGAATGACTATAACGGCACGGTTTGCCGATAAGACGCTCACCGATTCCAAAAGTGAATGCGTCTATGCGACCGACAGCATGTGAGCTTCCATAGGAGACCATCAAAAGTTGTCTAGGCCAAAGTCACCTTTTGGCCCATTTTTGGGCATGACTATAACGGCACGGGTTGCCGATAAGACGGTCACCGATTCCAAAAGGGAATGCGTCTATGCGACCGGCAGCATGTGAGCTTCCATAGGAGACCATCAAAAGTTGTCTAGGCCAAAGTGACTTTTGGCCCAAAATTGGGCCTACAGGAATGACTATAACGGCACGGTTTGCCGATAAGACGCTCACCGATTCCAAAAGTGAATGCGTCTATGCGACCGACAGCATGTGAGCTTCCATAGGAGACCATCAAAAGTTGTCTAGGCCAAAGTGACTTTTGGCCCAAAATTGGGCCTACAGGAATGACTATAACGGCACGGTTTGCCGATAAGACGGTCACCGATTCCAAAAGTGAATGCGTCTATGCGACCGACAGCATGTGAGCTTCCATAGGAGACCATCAAAAGTTGTCTAGGCCAAAGTCACCTTTTGGCCCATTTTTGGGCATGACTATAACGGCACGGGTTGCCGATAAGACGGTCACCGATTCCAAAAGGGAATGCGTCTATGCGACCGGCAGCATGTGAGCTTCCATAGGAGACCATCAAAAGTTGTCTAGGCCAAAGTGACTTTTGGCCCAAAATTGGGCCTACAGGAATGACTATAACGGCACGGTTTGCCGATAAGACGGTCACCGATTCCAAAAGTGAATGCGTCTATGCGACCGACAGCATGTGAGCTTCCATAGGAGACCATCAAAAGTTGTCTAGGCCAAAGTCACCTTTTGGCCCATTTTTGGGCATGACTATAACGGCACGGGTTGCCGATAAGACGGTCACCGATTCCAAAAGGGAATGCGTCTATGCGACCGGCAGCATGTGAGCTTCCATAGGAGACCATCAAAAGTTGTCTAGGCCAAAGTGACTTTTGGCCCAAAATTGGGCCTACAGGAATGACTATAACGGCACGGTTTGCCGATAAGACGCTCACCGATTCCAAAAGTGAATGCGTCTATGCGACCGACAGCATGTGAGCTTCCATAGGAGACCATCAAAAGTTGTCTAGGCCAAAGTGACTTTTGGCCCAAAATTGGGCCTACAGGAATGACTATAACGGCACGGTTTGCCGATAAGACGGTCACCGATTCCAAAAGTGAATGCGTCTATGCGACCGACAGCATGTGAGCTTCCATAGGAGACCATCAAAAGTTGTCTAGGCCAAAGTCACCTTTTGGCCCATTTTTGGGCATGACTATAACGGCACGGGTTGCCGATAAGATGGTCACCGATTCCAAAAGGGAATGCGTCTATGCGACCGGCAGCATGTGAGCTTCCATAGGAGACCATCAAAAGTTGTCTAGGCCAAAGTGACTTTTGGCCCAAAATTGGGCCTACAGGAATGACTATAACGGCACGGTTTGCCGATAAGACGCTCACCGATTCCAAAAGTGAATGCGTCTATGCGACCGACAGCATGTGAGCTTCCATAGGAGACCATCAAAAGTTGTCTAGGCCAAAGTGACTTTTGGCCCAAAATTGGGCCTACAGGAATGACTATAACGGCACGGTTTGCCGATAAGACGGTCACCGATTCCAAAAGTGAATGCGTCTATGCGACCGACAGCATGTGAGCTTCCATAGGAGACCATCAAAAGTTGTCTAGGCCAAAGTCACCTTTTGGCCCATTTTTGGGCATGACTATAACGGCACGGGTTGCCGATAAGACGGTCACCGATTCCAAAAGGGAATGCGTCTATGCGACCGGCAGCATGTGAGCTTCCATAGGAGACCATCAAAAGTTGTCTAGGCCAAAGTGACTTTTGGCCCAAAATTGGGCCTACAGGAATGACTATAACGGCACGGTTTGCCGATAAGACGCTCACCGATTCCAAAAGTGAATGCGTCTATGCGACCGACAGCATGTGAGCTTCCATAGGAGACCATCAAAAGTTGTCTAGGCCAAAGTGACTTTTGGCCCAAAATTGGGCCTACAGGAATGACTATAACGGCACGGTTTGCCGATAAGACGCTCACCGATTCCAAAAGTGAATGCGTCTATGCGACCGACAGCATGTGAGCTTCCATAGGAGACCATCAAAAGTTGTCTAGGCCAAAGTCACCTTTTGGCCCATTTTTGGGCATGACTATAACGGCACGGGTTGCCGATAAGACGGTCACCGATTCCAAAAGGGAATGCGTCTATGCGACCGACAGCATGTGAGCTTCCATAGGAGACCATCAAAAGTTGTCTAGGCCAAAGTGACTTTTGGCCCAAAATTGGGCCTACAGGAATGACTATAACGGCACGGTTTGCCGATAAGACGGTCACCGATTCCAAAAGTGAATGCGTCTATGCGACCGACAGCATGTGAGCTTCCATAGGAGACCATCAAAAGTTGTCTAGGCCAAAGTCACCTTTTGGCCCATTTTTGGGCATGACTATAACGGCACGGGTTGCCGATAAGATGGTCACCGATTCCAAAAGGGAATGCGTCTATGCGACCGGCAGCATGTGAGCTTCCATAGGAGACCATCAAAAGTTGTCTAGGCCAAAGTGACTTTTGGCCCAAAATTGGGCCTACAGGAATGACTATAACGGCACGGTTTGCCGATAAGACGCTCACCGATTCCAAAAGTGAATGCGTCTATGCGACCGACAGCATGTGAGCTTCCATAGGAGACCATCAAAAGTTGTCTAGGCCAAAGTGACTTTTGGCCCAAAATTGGGCCTACAGGAATGACTATAACGGCACGGTTTGCCGATAAGACGGTCACCGATTCCAAAAGTGAATGCGTCTATGCGACCGACAGCATGTGAGCTTCCATAGGAGACCATCAAAAGTTGTCTAGGCCAAAGTCACCTTTTGGCCCATTTTTGGGAATGACTATAACGGCACGGGTTGCCGATAAGACGGTCACCGATTCCAAAAGGGAATGCGTCTATGCGACCGGCAGCATGTGAGCTTCCATAGGAGACCATCAAAAGTTGTCTAGGCCAAAGTGACTTTTGGCCCAAAATTGGGCCTACAGGAATGACTATAACGGCACGGTTTGCCGATAAGACGCTCACCGATTCCAAAAGTGAATGCGTCTATGCGACCGACAGCATGTGAGCTTCCATAGGAGACCATCAAAAGTTGTCTAGGCCAAAGTGACTTTTGGCCCAAAATTGGGCCTACAGGAATGACTATAACGGCACGGTTTGCCGATAAGACGCTCACCGATTCCAAAAGTGAATGCGTCTATGCGACCGTCAGCATGTGAGCTTCCATAGGAGACCATCAAAAGTTGTCTAGGCCAAAGTCACCTTTTGGCCCATTTTTGGGCATGACTATAACGGCACGGGTTGCCGATAAGACGGTCACCGATTCCAAAAGGGAATGCGTCTATGCGACCGGCAGCATGTGAGCTTCCATAGGAGACCATCAAAAGTTGTCTAGGCCAAAGTGACTTTTGGCCCAAAATTGGGCCTACAGGAATGACTATAACGGCACGGTTTGCCGATAAGACGCTCACCGATTCCAAAAGTGAATGCGTCTATGCGACCGACAGCATGTGAGCTTCCATAGGAGACCATCAAAAGTTGTCTAGGCCAAAGTCACCTTTTGGCCCATTTTTGGGCATGACTATAACGGCACGGGTTGCCGATAAGATGGTCACCGATTCCAAAAGGGAATGCGTCTATGCGACCGGCAGCATGTGAGCTTCCATAGGAGACCATCAAAAGTTGTCTAGGCCAAAGTGACTTTTGGCCCAAAATTGGGCCTACAGGAATGACTATAACGGCACGGTTTGCCGATAAGACGCTCACCGATTCCAAAAGTGAATGCGTCTATGCGACCGACAGCATGTGAGCTTCCATAGGAGACCATCAAAAGTTGTCTAGGCCAAAGTGACTTTTGGCCCAAAATTGGGCCTACAGGAATGACTATAACGGCACGGTTTGCCGATAAGACGGTCACCGATTCCAAAAGTGAATGCGTCTATGCGACCGACAGCATGTGAGCTTCCATAGGAGACCATCAAAAGTTGTCTAGGCCAAAGTCACCTTTTGGCCCATTTTTGGGCATGACTATAACGGCACGGGTTGCCGATAAGACGGTCACCGATTCCAAAAGGGAATGCGTCTATGCGACCGGCAGCATGTGAGCTTCCATAGGAGACCATCAAAAGTTGTCTAGGCCAAAGTGACTTTTGGCCCAAAATTGGGCCTACAGGAATGACTATAACGGCACGGTTTGCCGATAAGACGCTCACCGATTCCAAAAGTGAATGCGTCTATGCGACCGACAGCATGTGAGCTTCCATAGGAGACCATCAAAAGTTGTCTAGGCCAAAGTGACTTTTGGCCCAAAATTGGGCCTACAGGAATGACTATAACGGCACGGTTTGCCGATAAGACGCTCACCGATTCCAAAAGTGAATGCGTCTATGCGACCGACAGCATGTGAGCTTCCATAGGAGACCATCAAAAGTTGTCTAGGCCAAAGTCACCTTTTGGCCCATTTTTGGGCATGACTATAACGGCACGGGTTGCCGATAAGACGGTCACCGATTCCAAAAGGGAATGCGTCTATGCGACCGGCAGCATGTGAGCTTCCATAGGAGACCATCAAAAGTTGTCTAGGCCAAAGTGACTTTTGGCCCAAAATTGGGCCTACAGGAATGACTATAACGGCACGGTTTGCCGATAAGACGCTCACCGATTCCAAAAGTGAATGCGTCTATGCGACCGACAGCATGTGAGCTTCCATAGGAGACCATCAAAAGTTGTCTAGGCCAAAGTCACCTTTTGGCCCATTTTTGGACATGACTATAACGGCACGGGTTGCCGATAAGACGGTCACCGATTCCAAAAGGGAATGCGTCTATGCGACCGGCAGCATGTGAGCTTCCATAGGAGACCATCAAAAGTTGTCTAGGCCAAAGTGACTTTTGGCCCAAAATTGGGCCTACAGGAATGACTATAACGGCACGGTTTGCCGATAAGACGCTCACCGATTCCAAAAGTGAATGCGTCTATGCGACCGACAGCATGTGAGCTTCCATAGGAGACCATCAAAAGTTGTCTAGGCCAAAGTGACTTTTGGCCCAAAATTGGGCCTACAGGAATGACTATAACGGCACGGTTTGCCGATAAGACGGTCACCGATTCCAAAAGTGAATGCGTCTATATGACCGACAGCATGTGAGCTTCCATAGGAGACCATCAAAAGTTGTCTAGGCCAAAGTCACCTTTTGGCCCATTTTTGGGCATGACTATAACGGCACGGGTTGCCGATAAGACGGTCACCGATTCCAAAAGGGAATGCGTCTATGCGACCGGCAGCATGTGAGCTTCCATAGGAGACCATCAAAAGTTGTCTAGGCCAAAGTGACTTTTGGCCCAAAATTGGGCCTACAGGAATGACTATAACGGCACGGTTTGCCGATAAGACGCTCACCGATTCCAAAAGTGAATGCGTCTATGCGACCGACAGCATGTGAGCTTCCATAGGAGACCATCAAAAGTTGTCTAGGCCAAAGTGACTTTTGGCCCAAAATTGGGCCTACAGGAATGACTATAACGGCACGGTTTGCCGATAAGACGGTCACCGATTCCAAAAGTGAATGCGTCTATGCGACCGACAGCATGTGAGCTTCCATAGGAGACCATCAAAAGTTGTCTAGGCCAAAGTCACCTTTTGGCCCATTTTTGGGCATGACTATAACGGCACGGGTTGCCGATAAGACGGTCACCGATTCCAAAAGGGAATGCGTCTATGCGACCGGCAGCATGTGAGCTTCCATAGGAGACCATCAAAAGTTGTCTAGGCCAAAGTGACTTTTGGCCCAAAATTGGGCCTACAGGAATGACTATAACGGCACGGTTTGCCGATAAGACGCTCACCGATTCCAAAAGTGAATGCGTCTATGCGACCGACAGCATGTGAGCTTCCATAGGAGACCATCAAAAGTTGTCTAGGCCAAAGTGACTTTTGGCCCAAAATTGGGCCTACAGGAATGACTATAACGGCACGGTTTGCCGATAAGACGCTCACCGATTCCAAAAGTGAATGCGTCTATGCGACCGACAGCATGTGAGCTTCCATAGGAGACCATCAAAAGTTGTCTAGGCCAAAGTCACCTTTTGGCCCATTTTTGGGCATGACTATAACGGCACGGGTTGCCGATAAGACGGTCACCGATTCCAAAAGGGAATGCGTCTATGCGACCGGCAGCATGTGAGCTTCCATAGGAGACCATCAAAAGTTGTCTAGGCCAAAGTGACTTTTGGCCCAAAATTGGGCCTACAGGAATGACTATAACGGCACGGTTTGCCGATAAGACGCTCACCGATTCCAAAAGTGAATGCGTCTATGCGACCGACAGCATGTGAGCTTCCATAGGAGACCATCAAAAGTTGTCTAGGCCAAAGTCACCTTTTGGCCCATTTTTGGGTATGAATATAACGGCACGGGTTGCCGATAAGACGGTCACCGATTCCAAAAGGGAATGCGTCTATGCGACCGGCAGCATGTGAGCTTCCATAGGAGACCATCAAAAGTTGTCTAGGCCAAAGTGACTTTTGGCCCAAAATTGGGCCTACAGGAATGACTATAACGGCACGGTTTGCCGATAAGACGCTCACCGATTCCAAAAGTGAATGCGTCTATGCGACCGACAGCATGTGAGCTTCCATAGGAGACCATCAAAAGTTGTCTAGGCCAAAGTGACTTTTGGCCCAAAATTGGGCCTACAGGAATGACTATAACGGCACGGTTTGCCGATAAGACGGTCACCGATTCCAAAAGTGAATGCGTCTATGCGACCGACAGCATGTGAGCTTCCATAGGAGACCATCAAAAGTTGTCTAGGCCAAAGTCACCTTTTGGCCCTTTTTTGGGCATGACTATAACGGCACGGGTTGCCGATAAGACGGTCACCGATTCCAAAAGGGAATGCGTCTATGCGACCGGCAGCATGTGAGCTTCCATAGGAGACCATCAAAAGTTGTCTAGGCCAAAGTGACTTTTGGCCCAAAATTGGGCCTACAGGAATGACTATAACGGCACGGTTTGCCGATAAGACGCTCACCGATTCCAAAAGTGAATGCGTCTATGCGACCGACAGCATGTGAGCTTCCATAGGAGACCATCAAAAGTTGTCTAGGCCAAAGTGACTTTTGGCCCAAAATTGGGCCTACAGGAATGACTATAACGGCACGGTTTGCCGATAAGACGGTCACCGATTCCAAAAGTGAATGCGTCTATGCGACCGACAGCATGTGAGCTTCCATAGGAGACCATCAAAAGTTGTCTAGGCCAAAGTCACCTTTTGGCCCATTTTTGGGCATGACTATAACGGCACGGGTTGCCGATAAGACGGTCACCGATTCCAAAAGGGAATGCGTCTATGCGACCGGCAGCATGTGAGCTTCCATAGGAGACCATCAAAAGTTGTCTAGGCCAAAGTGACTTTTGGCCCAAAATTGGGCCTACAGGAATGACTATAACGGCACGGTTTGCCGATAAGACGCTCACCGATTCCAAAAGTGAATGCGTCTATGCGACCGACAGCATGTGAGCTTCCATAGGAGACCATCAAAAGTTGTCTAGGCCAAAGTGACTTTTGGCCCAAAATTGGGCCTACAGGAATGACTATAACGGCACGGTTTGCCGATAAGACGGTCACCGATTCCAAAAGTGAATGCGTCTATGCGACCGACAGCATGTGAGCTTCCATAGGAGACCATCAAAAGTTGTCTAGGCCAAAGTCACCTTTTGGCCCATTTTTGGGCATGACTATAACGGCACGGGTTGCCGATAAGACGGTCACCGATTCCAAAAGGGAATGCGTCTATGCGACCGGCAGCATGTGAGCTTCCATAGGAGACCATCAAAAGTTGTCTAGGCCAAAGTGACTTTTGGCCCAAAATTGGGCCTACAGGAATGACTATAACGGCACGGTTTGCCGATAAGACGCTCACCGATTCCAAAAGTGAATGCGTCTATGCGACCGACAGCATGTGAGCTTCCATAGGAGACCATCAAAAGTTGTCTAGGCCAAAGTCACCTTTTGGCCCATTTTTGGGCATGACTGTCTAGGCCAAAGTGACTTTTGGCCCAAAATTGGGCCTACAGGAATGACTATAACGGCACGGTTTGCCGATAAGACGCTCACCGATTCCAAAAGTGAATGCGTCTATGCGACCGACAGCATGTGAGCTTCCATAGGAGACCATCAAAAGTTGTCTAGGCCAAAGTGACTTTTGGCCCAAAATTGGGCCTACAGGAATGACTATAACGGCACGGTTTGCCGATAAGACGGTCACCGATTCCAAAAGTGAATGCGTCTATGCGACCGACAGCATGTGAGCTTCCATAGGAGACCATCAAAAGTTGTCTAGGCCAAAGTCACCTTTTGGCCCATTTTTGGGCATGACTATAACGGCACGGGTTGCCGATAAGACGGTCAGTCTATGCGACCGGCAGCATGTGAGCTTCCATAGGAGACCATCAAAAGTTGTCTAGGCCAAAGTGACTTTTGGCCCAAAATTGGGCCTACAGGAATGACTATAACGGCACGGTTTGCCGATAAGACGCTCACCGATTCCAAAAGTGAATGCGTCTATGCGACCGACAGCATGTGAGCTTCCATAGGAGACCATCAAAAGTTGTCTAGGCCAAAGTGACTTTTGGCCCAAAATTGGGCCTACAGGAATGACTATAACGGCACGGTTTGCCGATAAGACGGTCACCGATTCCAAAAGTGAATGCGTCTATGCGACCGACAGCATGTGAGCTTCCATAGGAGACCATCAAAAGTTGTCTAGGCCAAAGTCACCTTTTGGCCCATTTTTGGGCATGACTATAACGGCACGGGTTGCCGATAAGACGGTCACCGATTCCAAAAGGGAATGCGTCTATGCGACCGGCAGCATGTGAGCTTCCATAGGAGACCATCAAAAGTTGTCTAGGCCAAAGTGACTTTTGGCCCAAAATTGGGCCTACAGGAATGACTATAACGGCACGGTTTGCCGATAAGACGCTCACCGATTCCAAAAGTGAATGCGTCTATGCGACCGACAGCATGTGAGCTTCCATAGGAGACCATCAAAAGTTGTCTAGGCCAAAGTCACCTTTTGGCCCATTTTTGGGCATGACTATAACGGCACGGGTTGCCGATAAGACGGTCACCGATTCCAAAAGGGAATGCGTCTATGCGACTGGCAGCATGTGAGCTTCTATAGGAGACCATCAAAAGTTGTCTAGGCCAAAGTGACTTTTGGCCCAAAATTGGGCCTACAGGAATGACTATAACGGCACGGTTTGCCGATAAGACGCTCACCGATTCCAAAAGTGAATGCGTCTATGCGACCGACAGCATGTGAGCTTCCATAGGAGACCATCAAAAGTTGTCTAGGCCAAAGTGACTTTTGGCCCAAAATTGGGCCTACAGGAATGACTATAACGGCACGGTTTGCCGATAAGACGGTCACCGATTCCAAAAGTGAATGCGTCTATGCGACCGACAGCATGTGAGCTTCCATAGGAGACCATCAAAAGTTGTCTAGGCCAAAGTCACCTTTTGGCCCATTTTTGGGCATGACTATAACGGCACGGGTTGCCGATAAGACGGTCACCGATTCCAAAAGGGAATGCGTCTATGCGACCGGCAGCATGTGAGCTTCCATAGGAGACCATCAAAAGTTGTCTAGGCCAAAGTGACTTTTGGCCCAAAATTGGGCCTACAGGAATGACTATAACGGCACGGTTTGCCGATAAGACGCTCACCGATTCCAAAAGTGAATGCGTCTATGCGACCGACAGCATGTGAGCTTCCATAGGAGACCATCAAAAGTTGTCTAGGCCAAAGTGACTTTTGGCCCAAAATTGGGCCTACAGGAATGACTATAACGGCACGGTTTGCCGATAAGACGGTCACCGATTCCAAAAGTGAATGCGTCTATGCGACCGACAGCATGTGAGCTTCCATAGGAGACCATCAAAAGTTCTCTAGGCCAAAGTCACCTTTTGGCCCATTTTTGGGCATGACTATAACGGCACGGGTTGCCGATAAGACGGTCACCGATTCCAAAAGGGAATGCGTCTATGCGACCGGCAGCATGTGAGCTTCCATAGGAGACCATCAAAAGTTGTCTAGGCCAAAGTGACTTTTGGCCCAAAATTGGGCCTACAGGAATGACTATAACGGCACGGTTTGCCGATAAGACGCTCACCGATTCCAAAAGTGAATGCGTCTATGCGACCGACAGCATGTGAGCTTCCATAGGAGACCATCAAAAGTTGTCTAGGCCAAAGTCACCTTTTGGCCCATTTTTGGGCATGACTATAACGGCACGGGTTGCCGATAAGACGGTCACCGATTCCAAAAGGGAATGCGTCTATGCGACCGGCAGCATGTGAGCTTCCATAGGAGACCATCAAAAGTTGTCTAGGCCAAAGTGACTTTTGGCCCAAAATTGGGCCTACAGGAATGACTATAACGGCACGGTTTGCCGATAAGACGCTCACCGATTCCAAAAGTGAATGCGTCTATGCGACCGACAGCATGTGAGCTTCCATAGGAGACCATCAAAAGTTGTCTAGGCCAAAGTGACTTTTGGCCCAAAATTGGGCCTACAGGAATGACTATAACGGCACGGTTTGCCGATAAGACGGTCACCGATTCCAAAAGTGAATGCGTCTATGCGACCGACAGCATGTGAGCTTCCATAGGAGACCATCAAAAGTTGTCTAGGCCAAAGTCACCTTTTGGCCCATTTTTGGGCATGACTATAACGGCACGGGTTGCCGATAAGACGGTCACCGATTCCAAAAGGGAATGCGTCTATGCGACCGGCAGCATGTGAGCTTCCATAGGAGACCATCAAAAGTTGTCTAGGCCAAAGTGACTTTTGGCCCAAAATTGGGCCTACAGGAATGACTATAACGGCACGGTTTGCCGATAAGACGCTCACCGATTCCAAAAGTGAATGCGTCTATGCGACCGACAGCATGTGAGCTTCCATAGGAGACCATCAAAAGTTGTCTAGGCCAAAGTCACCTTTTGGCCCATTTTTGGGCATGACTATAACGGCACGGGTTGCCGATAAGACGGTCACCGATTCCAAAAGGGAATGCGTCTATGCGACCGGCAGCATGTGAGCTTCCATAGGAGACCATCAAAAGTTGTCTAGGCCAAAGTGACTTTTGGCCCAAAATTGGGCCTACAGGAATGACTATAACGGCACGGTTTGCTGATAAGACGCTCACCGATTCCAAAAGTGAATGCGTCTATGCGACCGACAGCATGTGAGCTTCCATAGGAGACCATCAAAAGTTGTCTAGGCCAAAGTGACTTTTGGCCCAAAATTGGGCCTACAGGAATGACTATAACGGCACGGTTTGCCGATAAGACGGTCACCGATTCCAAAAGTGAATGCGTCTATGCGACCGACAGCATGTGAGCTTCCATAGGAGACCATCAAAAGTTGTCTAGGCCAAAGTCACCTTTTGGCCCATTTTTGGGCATGACTATAACGGCACGGGTTGCCGATAAGACGGTCACCGATTCCAAAAGGGAATGCGTCTATGCGACCGGCAGCATGTGAGCTTCCATAGGAGACCATCAAAAGTTGTCTAGGCCAAAGTGACTTTTGGCCCAAAATTGGGCCTACAGGAATGACTATAACGGCACGGTTTGCCGATAAGACGCTCACCGATTCCAAAAGTGAATGCGTCTATGCGACCGACAGCATGTGAGCTTCCATAGGAGACCATCAAAAGTTGTCTAGGCCAAAGTGACTTTTGGCCCAAAATTGGGCCTACAGGAATGACTATAACGGCACGGTTTGCCGATAAGACGGTCACCGATTCCAAAAGTGAATGCGTCTATGCGACCGACAGCATGTGAGCTTCCATAGGAGACCATCAAAAGTTGTCTAGGCCAAAGTCACCTTTTGGCCCATTTTTTGGCATGACTATAACGGCACGGGTTGCCGATAAGACGGTCACCGATTCCAAAAGGGAATGCGTCTATGCGACCGGCAGCATGTGAGCTTCCATAGGAGACCATCAAAAGTTGTCTAGGCCAAAGTGACTTTTGGCCCAAAATTGGGCCTACAGGAATGACTATAACGGCACGGTTTGCCGATAAGACGCTCACCGATTCCAAAAGTGAATGCGTCTATGCGACCGACAGCATGTGAGCTTCCATAGGAGACCATCAAAAGTTGTCTAGGCCAAAGTGACTTTTGGCCCAAAATTGGGCCTACAGGAATGACTATAACGGCACGGTTTGCCGATAAGACGGTCACCGATTCCAAAAGTGAATGCGTCTATGCGACCGACAGCATGTGAGCTTCCATAGGAGACCATCAAAAGTTGTCTAGGCCAAAGTCACCTTTTGGCCCATTTTTGGGCATGACTATAACGGCACGGGTTGCCGATAAGACGGTCACCGATTCCAAAAGGGAATGCGTCTATGCGACCGGCAGCATGTGAGCTTCCATAGGAGACCATCAAAAGTTGTCTAGGCCAAAGTGACTTTTGGCCCAAAATTGGGCCTACAGGAATGACTATAACGGCACGGTTTGCCAATAAGACGCTCACCGATTCCAAAAGTGAATGCGTCTATGCGACCGACAGCATGTGAGCTTCCATAGGAGACCATCAAAAGTTGTCTAGGCCAAAGTGACTTTTGGCCCAAAATTGGGCCTACAGGAATGACTATAACGGCACGGTTTGCCGATAAGACGGTCACCGATTCCAAAAGTGAATGCGTCTATGCGACCGACAGCATGTGAGCTTCCATAGGAGACCATCAAAAGTTGTCTAGGCCAAAGTCACCTTTTGGCCCATTTTTGGGCATGACTATAACGGCACGGGTTGCCGATAAGACGGTCACCGATTCCAAAAGGGAATGCGTCTATGCGACCGGCAGCATGTGAGCTTCCATAGGAGACCATCAAAAGTTGTCTAGGCCAAAGTTACTTTTGGCCCAAAATTGGGCCTACAGGAATGACTATAACGGCACGGTTTGCCGATAAGACGCTCACCGATTCCAAAAGTGAATGCGTCTATGCGACCGACAGCATGTGAGCTTCCATAGGAGACCATCAAAAGTTGTCTAGGCCAAAGTCACCTTTTGGCCCATTTTTGGGCATGACTATAACGGCACGGGTTGCCGATAAGACGGTCACCGATTCCAAAAGGGAATGCGTCTATGCGACCGGCAGCATGTGAGCTTCCATAGGAGACCATCAAAAGTTGTCTAGGCCAAAGTGACTTTTGGCCCAAAATTGGGCCTACAGGAATGACTATAACGGCACGGTTTGCCGATAAGACGCTCACCGATTCCAAAAGTGAATGCGTCTATGCGACCGACAGCATGTGAGCTTCCATAGGAGACCATCAAAAGTTGTCTAGGCCAAAGTGACTTTTGGCCCAAAATTGGGCCTACAGGAATGACTATAACGGCACGGTTTGCCGATAAGACGGTCACCGATTCCAAAAGTGAATGCGTCTATGCGACCGACAGCATGTGAGCTTCCATAGGAGACCATCAAAAGTTGTCTAGGCCAAAGTCACCTTTTGGCCCATTTTTGGGCATGACTATAACGGCACGGGTTGCCGATAAGACGGTCACCGATTCCAAAAGGGAATGCGTCTATGCGACCGGCAGCATGTGAGCTTCCATAGGAGACCATCAAAAGTTGTCTAGGCCAAAGTGACTTTCGGCCCAAAATTGGGCCTACAGGAATGACTATAACGGCACGGTTTGCCGATAAGACGCTCACCGATTCCAAAAGTGAATGCGTCTATGCGACCGACAGCATGTGAGCTTCCATAGGAGACCATCAAAAGTTGTCTAGGCCAAAGTGACTTTTGGCCCAAAATTGGGCCTACAGGAATGACTATAACGGCACGGTTTGCCGATAAGACGGTCACCGATTCCAAAAGTGAATGCGTCTATGCGACCGACAGCATGTGAGCTTCCATAGGAGACCATCAAAAGTTGTCTAGGCCAAAGTCACCTTTTGGCCCATTTTTGGGCATGACTATAACGGCACGGGTTGCCGATAAGACGGTCACCGATTCCAAAAGGGAATGCGTCTATGCGACCGGCAGCATGTGAGCTTCCATAGGAGACCATCAAAAGTTGTCTAGGCCAAAGTGACTTTTGGCCCAAAATTGGGCCTACAGGAATGACTATAACGGCACGGTTTGCCGATAAGACGGTCACCGATTCCAAAAGTGAATGCGTCTATGCGACCGACAGCATGTGAGCTTCCATAGGAGACCATCAAAAGTTGTCTAGGCCAAAGTCACCTTTTGGCCCATTTTTGGGCATGACTATAACGGCACGGGTTGCCAATAAGACGGTCACCGATTCCAAAAGGGAATGCGTCTATGCGACCGGCAGCATGTGAGCTTCCATAGGAGACCATCAAAAGTTGTCTAGGCCAAAGTGACTTTTGGCCCAAAATTGGGCCTACAGGAATGACTATAAAGGCACGGTTTGCCGATAAGACGCTCACCGATTCCAAAAGTGAATGCGTCTATGCGACCGACAGCATGTGAGCTTCCATAGGAGACCATCAAAAGTTGTCTAGGCCAAAGTGACTTTTGGCCCAAAATTGGGCCTACAGGAATGACTATAACGGCACGGTTTGCCGATAAGACGGTCACCGATTCCAAAAGTGAATGCGTCTATGCGACCGACAGCATGTGAGCTTCCATAGGAGACCATCAAAAGTTGTCTAGGCCAAAGTCACCTTTTGGCCCATTTTTGGGCATGACTATAACGGCACGGGTTGCCAATAAGACGGTCACCGATTCCAAAAGGGAATGCGTCTATGCGACCGGCAGCATGTGAGCTTCCATAGGAGACCATCAAAAGTTGTCTAGGCCAAAGTGACTTTTGGCCCAAAATTGGGCCTACAGGAATGACTATAACGGCACGGTTTGCCGATAAGACGCTCAACGATTCCAAAAGTGAATGCGTCTATGCGACCGACAGCATGTGAGCTTCCATAGGAGACCATCAAAAGTTGTCTAGGCCAAAGTCACCTTTTGGCCCATTTTTGGGCATGACTATAACGGCACGGGTTGCCGATAAGACGGTCACCGATTCCAAAAGGGAATGCGTCTATGTGACCGGCAGCATGTGAGCTTCCATAGGAGACCATCAAAAGTTGTCTAGGCCAAAGTGACTTTTGGCCCAAAATTGGGCCTACAGGAATGACTATAACGGCACGGTTTGCTGATAAGACGCTCACCGATTCCAAAAGTGAATGCGTCTATGCGACCGACAGCATGTGAGCTTCCATAGGAGACCATCAAAAGTTGTCTAGGCCAAAGTGACTTTTGGCCCAAAATTGGGCCTACAGGAATGACTATAACGGCACGGTTTGCCGATAAGACGGTCACCGATTCCAAAAGTGAATGCGTCTATGCGACCGACAGCATGTGAGCTTCCATAGGAGACCATCAAAAGTTGTCTAGGCCAAAGTCACCTTTTGGCCCATTTTTGGGCATGACTATAACGGCACGGGTTGTCGATAAGACGGTCACCCATTCCAAAAGGGAATGCGTCTATGCGACCGGCAGCATGTGCGCTTCCATAGGAGACCATCAAAAGTTGTCTAGGCCAAAGTGACTTTTGGCCCAAAATTGGGCCTACAGGAATGACTATAACGGCACGGTTTGCCGATAAGACGCTCACCGATTCCAAAAGTGAATGCGTCTATGCGACCGACAGCATGTGAGCTTCCATAGGAGACCATCAAAAGTTGTCTAGGCCAAAGTGACTTTTGGCCCAAAATTGGGCCTACAGGAATGACTATAACGGCACGGTTTGCCGATAAGACGGTCACCGATTCCAAAAGTGAATGCGTCTATGCGACCGACAGCATGTGAGCTTCCATAGGAGACCATCAAAAGTTGTCTAGGCCAAAGTCACCTTTTGGCCCATTTTTGGGCATGACTATAACGGCACGGGTTGCCGATAAGACGGTCACCGATTCCAAAAGGGAATGCGTCTATGCGACCGGCAGCATGTGCGCTTCCATAGGAGACCATCAAAAGTTGTC
This sequence comes from Gibbula magus, assembly GCA_936450465.1. Taxonomy (NCBI): domain Eukaryota; kingdom Metazoa; phylum Mollusca; class Gastropoda; order Trochida; family Trochidae; genus Gibbula; species Gibbula magus. The sequence continues at coordinate 101,410 of CAKZFU010000102.1, read as the reverse complement.
TAGGCCAAAGTGACTTTTGGCCCAAAATTGGGCCTACAGGAATGACTATAACGGCACGGTTTGCCGATAAGACGCTCACCGATTCCAAAAGTGAATGCGTCTATGCGACCGACAGCATGTGAGCTTCCATAGGAGACCATCAAAAGTTGTCTAGGCCAAAGTGACTTTTGGCCCAAAATTGGGCCTACAGGAATGACTATAACGGCACGGTTTGCCGATAAGACGGTCACCGATTCCAAAAGAGAATGCGTCTATGCGACCGACAGCATGTGAGCTTCCATAGGAGACCATCAAAAGTTGTCTAGGCCAAAGTCACCTTTTGGCCCATTTTTGGGCATGACTATAACGGCACGGGTTGCCAATAAGACGGTCACCGATTCCAAAAGGGAATGCGTCTATGCGACCGGCAGCATGTGAGCTTCCATAGGAGACCATCAAAAGTTGTCTAGGCCAAAGTGACTTTTGGCCCAAAATTGGGCCTACAGGAATGACTATAACGGCACGGTTTGCCGATAAGACGCTCACCGATTCCAAAAGTTAATGCGTCTATGCGACCGACAGCATGTGAGCTTCCATAGGAGACCATCAAAAGTTGTCTAGGCCAAAGTGACTTTTGGCCCAAAATTGGGCCTACAGGAATGACTATAACGGCACGGTTTGCCGATAAGACGGTCACCGATTCCAAAAGTGAATGCGTCTATGCGACCGACAGCATGTGAGCTTCCATAGGAGACCATCAAAAGTTGTCTAGGCCAAAGTCACCTTTTGGCCCATTTTTGGGCATGACTATAACGGCACGGGTTGCCGATAAGACGGTCACCGATTCCAAAAGGGAATGCGTCTATGCGACCGGCAGCATGTGAGCTTCCATAGGAGACCATCAAAAGTTGTCTAGGCCAAAGTGACTTTTGGCCCAAAATTGGGCCTACAGGAATGACTATAACGGCACGGTTTGCCGATAAGACGCTCACCGATTCCAAAAGTGAATGCGTCTATGCGACCGACAGCATGTGAGCTTCCATAGGAGACCATCAAAAGTTGTCTAGGCCAAAGTGACTTTTGGCCAAAAATTGGGCCTACAGCAATGACTATAACGGCACGGTTTGCCGATAAGACGGTCACCGATTCCAAAAGTGAATGCGTCTATGCGACCGACAGCATGTGAGCTTCCATAGGAGACCATCAAAAGTTGTCTAGGCCAAAGTCACCTTTTGGCCCATTTTTGGGCATGACTATAACGGCACGGGTTGCCGATAAGACGGTCACCGATTCCAAAAGTGAATGCGTCTATGCGACCGACAGCATGTGAGCTTCCATAGGAGACCATCAAAAGTTGTCTAGGCCAAAGTGACTTTTGGCCCAAAATTGGGCCTACAGGAATGACTATAACGGCACGGTTTGCCGATAAGACGGTCACCGATTCCAAAAGTGAATGCGTCTATGCGACCGACAGCATGTGAGCTTCCATAGGAGACCATCAAAAGTTGTCTAGGCCAAAGTCACCTTTTGGCCCATTTTCGGGCATGACTATAACGGCACGGGTTGCCGATAAGACGGTCACCGATTCCAAAAGGGAATGCGTCTATGCGACCGACAGCATGTGAGCTTCCATAGGAGACCATCAAAAGTTGTCTAGGCCAAAGTGACTTTTGGCCCAAAATTGGGCCTACAGGAATGACTATAACGGCACGGTTTGCCGATAAGACGGTCACCGATTCCAAAAGTGAATGCGTCTATGCGACCGACAGCATGTGAGCTTCCATAGGAGACCATCAAAAGTTGTCTAGGCCAAAGTCACCTTTTGGCCCATTTTTGGGCATGACTATAACGGCACGGGTTGCCGATAAGACGGTCACCGATTCCAAAAGGGAATGCGTCTATGCGACCGGCAGCATGTGAGCTTCCATAGGAGACCATCAAAAGTTGTCTAGGCCAAAGTGACTTTTGGCCCAAAATTGGGCCTACAGGAATGACTATAACGGCACGGTTTGCCGATAAGACGCTCACCGATTCCAAAAGTGAATGCGTCTATGCGACCGACAGCATGTGAGCTTCCATAGGAGACCATCAAAAGTTGTCTAGGCCAAAGTGACTTTTGGCCCAAAATTGGGCCTACAGGAATGACTATAACGGCACGGTTTGCCGATAAGACGCTCACCGATTCCAAAAGTGAATGCGTCTATGCGACCGACAGCATGTGAGCTTCCATAGGAGACCATCAAAAGTTGTCTAGGCCAAAGTCACCTTTTGGCCCATTTTTGGGCATGACTATAACGGCACGGGTTGCCGATAAGACGGTCACCGATTCCAAAAGGGAATGCGTCTATGCGACCGGCAGCATGTGAGCTTCCATAGGAGACCATCAAAAGTTGTCTAGGCCAAAGTGACTTTTGGCCCAAAATTGGGCCTACAGGAATGACTATAACGGCACGGTTTGCCGATAAGACGCTCACCGATTCCAAAAGTGAATGCGTCTATGCGACCGACAGCATGTGAGCTTCCATAGGAGACCATCAAAAGTTGTCTAGGCCAAAGTGACTTTTGGCCCAAAATTGGGCCTACAGGAATGACTATAACGGCACGGTTTGCCGATAAGACGGTCACCGATTCCAAAAGTGAATGCGTCTATGCGACCGACAGCATGTGAGCTTCTATAGGAGACCATCAAAAGTTGTCTAGGCCAAAGTCACCTTTTGGCCCATTTTTGGGCATGACTATAACGGCACGGTTTGCCGATAAGACGGTCACCGATTCCAAAAGGGAATGCGTCTATGCGACCGGCAGCATGTGAGCTTCCATAGGAGACCATCAAAAGTTGTCTAGGCCAAAGTGACTTTTGGCCCAAAATTGGGCCTACAGGAATGACTATAACGGCACGGTTTGCCGATAAGACGCTCACCGATTCCAAAAGTGAATGCGTCTATGCGACCGACAGCATGTGAGCTTCCATAGGAGACCATCAAAAGTTGTCTAGGCCAAAGTGACTTTTGGCCCAAAATTGGGCCTACAGGAATGACTATAACGGCACGGTTTGCCGATAAGACGGTCACCGATTCCAAAAGTGAATGCGTCTATGCGACCGGCAGCATGTGAGCTTCCATAGGAGACCATCAAAAGTTGTCTAGGCCAAAGTGACTTTTGGCCCAAAATTGGGCCTACAGGAATGACTATAACGGCACGGTTTGCCGATAAGACGGTCACCGATTCCAAAAGTGAATGCGTCTATGCGACCGACAGCATGTGAGCTTCCATAGGAGACCATCAAAAGTTGTCTAGGCCAAAGTCACCTTTTGGCCCATTTTTGGGCATGACTATAACGGCACGGGTTGCCGATAAGACGGTCACCGATTCCAAAAGGGAATGCGTCTATGCGACCGGCAGCATGTGAGCTTCCATAGGAGACCATCAAAAGTTGTCTAGGCCAAAGTGACTTTTGGCCCAAAATTGGGCCTACAGGAATGACTATAACGGCACGGTTTGCCGATAAGACGCTCACCGATTCCAAAAGTGAATGCGTCTATGCGACCGACAGCATGTGAGCTTCCATAGGAGACCATCAAAAGTTGTCTAGGCCAAAGTGACTTTTGGCCCAAAATTGGGCCCACAGGAATGACTATAACGGCACGGTTTGCCGATAAGACGGTCACCGATTCCAAAAGTGAATGCGTCTATGCGACCGACAGCATGTGAGCTTCCATAGGAGACCATCAAAAGTTGTCTAGGCCAAAGTCACCTTTTGGCCCATTTTTGGGCATGACTATAACGGCACGGGTTGCCGATAAGACGGTCACCGATTCCAAAAGGCAATGCGTCTATGCGACCGGCAGCATGTGAGCTTCCATAGGAGACCATCAAAAGTTGTCTAGGCCAAAGTGACTTTTGGCCCAAAATTGGGCCTACAGGAATGACTATAACGGCACGGTTTGCCGATAAGACGCTCACCGATTCCAAAAGTGAATGCGTCTATGCGACCGACAGCATGTGAGCTTCCATAGGAGACCATCAAAAGTTGTCTAGGCCAAAGTGACTTTTGGCCCATTTTTGGGCATGACTATAACGGCACGGGTTGCCGATAAGACGGTCACCGATTCCAAAAGGGAATGCGTCTATGCGACCGACAGCATGTGAGCTTCCATAGGAGACCATCAAAAGTTGTCTAGGCCAAAGTGACTTTTGGCCCAAAATTGGGCCTACAGGAATGACTATAACGGCACGGTTTGCCGATAAGACGCTCACCGATTCCAAAAGTGAATGCGTCTATGCGACCGACAGCATGTGAGCTTCCATAGGAGACCATCAAAAGTTGTCTAGGCCAAAGTGACTTTTGGCCCAAAATTGGGCCTACAGGAATGACTATAACGGCACGGTTTGCCGATAAGACGGTCACCGATTCCAAAAGTGAATGCGTCTATGCGACCGACAGCATGTGAGCTTCCATAGGAGACCATCAAAAGTTGTCTAGGCCAAAGTCACCTTTTGGCCCATTTTTGGGCATGACTATAACGGCACGGGTTGCCGATAAGACGGTCACCGATTCCAAAAGGGAATGCGTCTATGCGACCGGCAGCATGTGAGCTTCCATAGGAGACCATCAAAAGTTGTCTAGGCCAAAGTGACTTTTGGCCCAAAATTGGGCCTACAGGAATGACTATAACGGCACGGTTTGCCGATAAGACGCTCACCGATTCCAAAAGGGAATGCGTCTATGCGACCGGCAGCATGTGAGCTTCCATAGGAGACCATCAAAAGTTGTCTAGGCCAAAGTGACTTTTGGCCCAAAATTGGGCCTACAGGAATGACTATAACGGCACGGTTTGCCGATAAGACGCTCACCGATTCCAAAAGTGAATGCGTCTATGCGACCGACAGCATGTGAGCTTCCATAGGAGACCATCAAAAGTTGTCTAGGCCAAAGTGACTTTTGGCCCAAAATTGGGCCTACAGGAATGACTATAACGGCACGGTTTGCCGATAAGACGGTCACCGATTCCAAAAGTGAATGCGTCTATGCGACCGACAGCATGTGAGCTTCCATAGGAGACCATCAAAAGTTGTCTAGGCCAAAGTCACCTTTTGGCCCATTTTTGGGCATGACTATAACGGCACGGGTTGCCGATAAGACGGTCACCGATTCCAAAAGGGAATGCGTCTATGCGACCGGCAGCATGTGAGCTTCCATAGGAGACCATCAAAAGTTGTCTAGGCCAAAGTGACTTTTGGCCCAAAATTGGGCCTACAGGAATGACTATAACGGCACGGTTTGCCGATAAGACGCTCACCGATTCCAAAAGTGAATGCGTCTATGCGACCGACAGCATGTGAGCTTCCATAGGAGACCATCAAAAGTTGTCTAGGCCAAAGTGACTTTTGGCCCAAAATTGGGCCTACAGGAATGACTATAACGGGACGGTTTGCCGATAAGACGCTCACCGATTCCAAAAGTGAATGCGTCTATGCGACCGACAGCATGTGAGCTTCCATAGGAGACCATCAAAAGTTGTCTAGGCCAAAGTGACTTTTGGCCCAAAATTGGGCCTACAGGAATGACTATAACGGGACGGTTTGCCGATAAGACGCTCACCGATTCCAAAAGTGAATGCGTCTATGCGACCGACAGCATGTGAGCTTCCATAGGAGACCATCAAAAGTTGTCTAGGCCAAAGTGACTTTTGGCCCAAAATTGGGCCTACAGGAATGACTATAACGGCACGGTTTGCCGATAAGACGGTCACCGATTCCAAAAGTGAATGCGTCTATGCGACCGACAGCATGTGAGCTTCCATAGGAGACCATCAAAAGTTGTCTAGGCCAAAGTCACCTTTTGGCCCATTTTTGGGCATGACTATAACGGCACGGGTTGCCGATAAGACGGTCACCGATTCCAAAAGGGAATGCGTCTATGCGACCGGCAGCATGTGAGCTTCCATAGGAGACCATCAAAAGTTGTCTAGGCCAAAGTGACTTTTGGCCCAAAATTGGGCCTACAGGAATGACTATAACGGCACGGTTTGCCGATAAGACGCTCACCGATTCCAAAAGGGAATGCGTCTATGCGACCGGCAGCATGTGAGCTTCCATAGGAGACCATCAAAAGTTGTCTAGGCCAAAGTGACTTTTGGCCCAAAATTGGGCCTACAGGAATGACTATAACGGCACGGTTTGCCGATAAGACGCTCACCGATTCCAAAAGTGAATGCGTCTATGCGACCGACAGCATGTGAGCTTCCATAGGAGACCATCAAAAGTTGTCTAGGCCAAAGTGACTTTTGGCCCAAAATTGGGCCTACAGGAATGACTATAACGGCACGGTTTGCCGATAAGACGGTCACCGATTCCAAAAGTGAATGCGTCTATGCGACCGACAGCATGTGAGCTTCCATAGGAGACCATCAAAAGTTGTCTAGGCCAAAGTCACCTTTTGGCCCATTTTTGGGCATGACTATAACGGCACGGGTTGCCGATAAGACGGTCACCGATTCCAAAAGGGAATGCGTCTATGCGACCGGCAGCATGTGAGCTTCCATAGGAGACCATCAAAAGTTGTCTAGGCCAAAGTGACTTTTGGCCCAAAATTGGGCCTACAGGAATGACTATAACGGCACGGTTTGCCGATAAGACGCTCAGCGATTCCAAAAGTGAATGCGTCTATGCGACCGACAGCATGTGAGCTTCCATAGGAGACCATCAAAAGTTGTCTAGGCCAAAGTGACTTTTGGCCCAAAATTGGGCCTACAGGAATGACTATAACGGCACGGTTTGCCGATAAGACGGTCACCGATTCCAAAAGTGAATGCGTCTATGCGACCGACAGCATGTGAGCTTCCATAGGAGACCATCAAAAGTTGTCTAGGCCAAAGTCACCTTTTGGCCCATTTTTGGGCATGACTATAACGGCACGGGTTGCCGATAAGACGGTCACCGATTCCAAAAGGGAATGCGTCTATGCGACCGGCAGCATGTGAGCTTCCATAGGAGACCATCAAAAGTTGTCTAGGCCAAAGTGACTTTTGGCCCAAAATTGGGCCTACAGGAATGACTATAACGGCACGGTTTGCCGATAAGACGCTCACCGATTCCAAAAGTGAATGCGTCTATGCGACCGACAGCATGTGAGCTTCCATAGGAGACCATCAAAAGTTGTCTAAGCCAAAGTGACTTTTGGCCCAAAATTGGGCCTACAGGAATGACTATAACGGCACGGTTTGCCGATAAGACGGTCACCGATTCCAAAAGTGAATGCGTCTATGCGACCGACAGCATGTGAGCTTCCATAGGAGACCATCAAAAGTTGTCTAGGCCAAAGTCACCTTTTGGCCCATTTTTGGGCATGACTATAACGGCACGGGTTGCCGATAAGACGGTCACCGATTCCAAAAGGGAATGCGTCTATGCGACCGGCAGCATGTGAGCTTCCATAGGAGACCATCAAAAGTTGTCTAGGCCAAAGTGACTTTTGGCCCAAAATTGGGCCTACAGGAATGACTATAACGGCACGGTTTGCCGATAAGACGCTCACCGATTCCAAAAGTGAATGCGTCTATGCGACCGTCAGCATGTGAGCTTCCATAGGAGACCATCAAAAGTTGTCTAGGCCAAAGTGACTTTTGGCCCAAAATTGGGCCTACAGGAATGACTATAACGGCACGGTTTGCCGATAAGACGCTCACCGATTCCAAAAGTGAATGCGTCTATGCGACCGACAGCATGTGAGCTTCCATAGGAGACCATCAAAAGTTGTCTAGGCCAAAGTGACTTTTGGCCCAAAATTGGGCCTACAGGAATGACTATAACGGCACGGTTTGCCGATAAGACGGTCACCGATTCCAAAAGTGAATGCGTCTATGCGACCGACAGCATGTGAGCTTCCATAGGAGACCATCAAAAGTTGTCTAGGCCAAAGTCACCTTTTGGCCCATTTTTGGGCATGACTATAACGGCACGGGTTGCCGATAAGACGGTCACCGATTCCAAAAGGGAATGCGTCTATGCGACCGGCAGCATGTGAGCTTCCATAGGAGACCATCAAAAGTTGTCTAGGCCAAAGTGACTTTTGGCCCAAAATTGGGCCTACAGGAATGACTATAACGGCACGGTTTGCCGATAAGACGCTCACCGATTCCAAAAGTGAATGCGTCTATGCGACCGTCAGCATGTGAGCTTCCATAGGAGACCATCAAAAGTTGTCTAGGCCAAAGTGACTTTTGGCCCAAAATTGGGCCTACAGGAATGACTATAACGGCACGGTTTGCCGATAAGACGGTCACCGATTCCAAAAGTGAATGCGTCTATGCGACCGACAGCATGTGAGCTTCCATAGGAGACCATCAAAAGTTGTCTAGGCCAAAGTCACCTTTTGGCCCATTTTTGGGCATGACTATAACGGCACGGGTTGCCGATAAGACGGTCACCGATTCCAAAAGGGAATGCGTCTATGCGACCGGCAGCATGTGAGCTTCCATAGGAGACCATCAAAAGTTGTCTAGGCCAAAGTGACTTTTGGCCCAAAATTGGGCCTACAGGAATGACTATAACGGCACGGTTTGCCGATAAGACGGTCACCGATTCCAAAAGTGAATGCGTCTATGCGACCGACAGCATGTGAGCTTCCATAGGAGACCATCAAAAGTTGTCTAGGCCAAAGTCACCTTTTGGCCCATTTTTGGGCATGACTATAACGGCACGGGTTGCCGATAAGACGGTCACCGATTCCAAAAGGGAATGCGTCTATGCGACCGGCAGCATGTGAGCTTCCATAGGAGACCATCAAAAGTTGTCTAGGCCAAAGTGACTTTTGGCCCAAAATTGGGCCTACAGGAATGACTAAAACGGCACGGTTTGCCGATAAGACGCTCACCGATTCCAAAAGTGAATGCGTCTATGCGACCGACAGCATGTGAGCTTCCATAGGAGACCATCAAAAGTTGTCTAGGCCAAAGTGACTTTTGGCCCAAAATTGGGCCTACAGGAATGACTATAACGGCACGGTTTGCCGATAAGACGGTCACCGATTCCAAAAGTGAATGCGTCTATGCGACCGACAGCATGTGAGCTTCCATAGGAGACCATCAAAAGTTGTCTAGGCCAAAGTCACCTTTTGGCCCATTTTTGGGCATGACTATAACGGCACGGGTTGCCGATAAGACGGTCACCGATTCCAAAAGGGAATGCGTCTATGCGACCGGCAGCATGTGAGCTTCCATAGGAGACCATCAAAAGTTGTCTAGGCCAAAGTGACTTTTGGCCCAAAATTGGGCCTAAAGGAATGACTTTAACGGCACGGTTTGCCGATAAGACGCTCACCGATTCCAAAAGTGAATGCGTCTATGCGACCGACAGCATGTGAGCTTCCATAGGAGACCATCAAAAGTTGTCTAGGCCAAAGTGACTTTTGGCCCAAAATTGGGCCTACAGGAATGACTATAACGGCACGGTTTGCCGATAAGACGCTCACCGATTCCAAAAGTGAATGCGTCTATGCGACCGACAGCATGTGAGCTTCCATAGGAGACCATCAAAAGTTGTCTAGGCCAAAGTCACCTTTTGGCCCATTTTTGGGCATGAATATAACGGCACGGGTTGCCGATAAGACGGTCACCGATTCCAAAAGGGAATGCGTCTATGCTACCGGCAGCATGTGAGCTTCCATAGGAGACCATCAAAAGTTGTCTAGGCCAAAGTGACTTTTGGCCCAAAATTGGGCCTACAGGAATGACTATAACGGCACGGTTTGCCGATAAGACGCTCACCGATTCCAAAAGTGAATGCGTCTATGCGACCGGCAGCATGTGAGCTTCCATAGGAGACCATCAAAAGTTGTCTAGGCCAAAGTGACCTTTGGCCCAAAATTGGGCCTACAGGAATGACTATAACGGCACGGTTTGCCGATAAGACGCTCACCGATTCCAAAAGTGAATGCGTCTATGCGACCGACAGCATGTGAGCTTCCATAGGAGACCATCAAAAGTTGTCTAGGCCAAAGTGACTTTTGGCCCAAAATTGGGCCTACAGGAATGACTATAACGGCACGGTTTGCCGATAAGACGGTCACCGATTCCAAAAGTGAATGCGTCTATGCGACCGACAGCATGTGAGCTTCCATAGGAGACCATCAAAAGTTGACTAGGCCAAAGTCACCTTTTGGCCCATTTTTGGGCATGACTATAACGGCACGGGTTGCCGATAAGACGGTCACCGATTCCAAAAGTGAATGCGTCTATGCGACCGACAGCATGTGAGCTTCCATAGGAGACCATCAAAAGTTGTCTAGGCCAAAGTCACCTTTTGGCCCATTTTTGGGCATGACTATAACGGCACGGTTTGCCGATAAGACGGTCACCGATTCCAAAAGTGAATGCGTCTATGCGACCGACAGCATGTGAGCTTCCATAGGAGACCATCAAAAGTTGACTAGGCCAAAGTCACCTTTTGGCCCATTTTTGGGCATGACTATAACGGCACGGGTTGCCGATAAGACGGTCACCGATTCCAAAAGTGAATGCGTCTATGCGACCGACAGCATGTGAGCTTCCATAGGAGACCATCAAAAGTTGTCTAGGCCAAAGTGACTTTTGGCCCAAAATTGGGCCTACAGGAATGACTATAACGGCACGGTTTGCCGATAAGACGGTCACCGATTCCAAAAGTGAATGCGTCTATGCGACCGACAGCATGTGAGCTTCCATAGGAGACCATCAAAAGTTGTCTAGGCCAAAGTCACCTTTTGGCCCATTTTTGGGCATGACTATAACGGCACGGGTTGCCGATAAGACGGTCACCGATTCCAAAAGGGAATGCGTCTATGCGACCGGCAGCATGTGAGCTTCCATAGGAGACCATCAAAAGTTGTCTAGGCCAAAGTGACGTTTGGCCCAAAATTGGGCCTACAGGAATGACTATAACGGCACGGTTTGCCGATAAGACGCTCACCGATTCCAAAAGTGAATGCGTCTATGCGACCGGCAGCATGTGAGCTTCCATAGGAGACCATCAAAAGTTGTCTAGGCCAAAGTGACTTTTGGCCCAAAATTGGGCCTACAGGAATGACTATAACGGCACGGTTTGCCGATAAGACGCTCACCGATTCCAAAAGTGAATGCGTCTATGCGACCGACAGCATGTGAGCTTCCATAGGAGACCATCAAAAGTTGTCTAGGCCAAAGTGACTTTTGGCCCAAAATTGGGCCTACAGGAATGACTATAACGGCACGGTTTGCCGATAAGACGGTCACCGATTCCAAAAGTGAATGCGTCTATGCGACCGACAGCATGTGAGCTTCCATAGGAGACCATCAAAAGTTGACTAGGCCAAAGTCACCTTTTGGCCCAATTTTGGGCCTACAGGAATGACTATAACGGCACGGTTTGCCGATAAGACGGTCACCGATTCCAAAAGTGAATGCGTCTATGCGACCGACAGCATGTGAGCTTCCATAGGAGACCATCAAAAGTTGTCTAGGCCAAAGTCACCTTTTGGCCCATTTTTGGGCATGACTATAACGGCACGGTTTGCCGATAAGACGGTCACCGATTCCAAAAGTGAATGCGTCTATGCGACCGACAGCATGTGAGCTTCCATAGGAGACCATCAAAAGTTGACTAGGCCAAAGTCACCTTTTGGCCCATTTTTGGGCATGACTATAACGGCACGGGTTGCCGATAAGACGGTCACCGATTCCAAAAGTGAATGCGTCTATGCGACCGACAGCATGTGAGCTTCCATAGGAGACCATCAAAAGTTGTCTAGGCCAAAGTGACTTTTGGCCCAAAATTGGGCCTACAGGAATGACTATAACGGCACGGTTTGCCGATAAGACGGTCACCGATTCCAAAAGTGAATGCGTCTATGCGACCGACAGCATGTGAGCTTCCATAGGAGACCATCAAAAGTTGTCTAGGCCAAAGTCACCTTTTGGCCCATTTTTGGGCATGACTATAACGGCACGGGTTGCCGATAAGACGGTCACCGATTCCAAAAGGGAATGCGTCTATGCGACCGGCAGCATGTGAGCTTCCATAGGAGACCATCAAAAGTTGTCTAGGCCAAAGTGACTTTTGGCCCAAAATTGGGCCTACAGGAATGACTATAACGGCACGGTTTGCCGATAAGACGCTCACCGATTCCAAAAGTGAATGCGTCTATGCGACCGACAGCATGTGAGCTTCCATAGGAGACCATCAAAAGTTGTCTAGGCCAAAGTGACTTTTGGCCCAAAATTGGGCCTACAGGAATGACTATAACGGCACGGTTTGCCGATAAGACGGTCACCGATTCCAAAAGTGAATGCGTCTATGCGACCGACAGCATGTGAGCTTCCATAGGAGACCATCAAAAGTTGTCTAGGCCAAAGTCACCTTTTGGCCCATTTTTGGGCATGACTATAACGGCACGGGTTGCCGATAAGACGGTCACCGATTCCAAAAGGGAATGCGTCTATGCGACCGGCAGCATGTGAGCTTCCATAGGAGACCATCAAAAGTTGTCTAGGCCAAAGTGACTTTTGGCCCAAAATTGGGCCTACAGGAATGACTATAACGGCACGGTTTGCCGATAAGACGGTCACCGATTCCAAAAGTGAATGCGTCTATGCGACCGACAGCATGTGAGCTTCCATAGGAGACCATCAAAAGTTGTCTAGGCCAAAGTCACCTTTTGGCCCATTTTTGGGCATGACTATAACGGCACGGGTTGCCGATAAGACGGTCGCCGATTCCAAAAGGGAATGCGTCTATGCTACCGGCAGCATGTGAGCTTCCATAGGAGACCATCAAAAGTTGTCTAGGCCAAAGTGACTTTTGGCCCAAAATTGGGCCTACAGGAATGACTATAACGGCACGGTTTGCCGATAAGACGCTCACCGATTCCAAAAGGGAATGCGTCTATGCGACCGACAGCATGTGAGCTTCCATAGGAGACCATCAAAAGTTGTCTAGGCCAAAGTCACCTTTTGGCCCATTTTTGGGCATGACTATAACGGCACGGTTTGCCGATAAGACGCTCACCGATTCCAAAAGTGAATGCGTCTATGCGACCGGCAGCATGTGAGCTTCCATAGGAGACCATCAAAAGTTGTCTAGGCCAAAGTGACTTTTGGCCCAAAATTGGGCCTACAGGAATGACTATAACGGCACGGTTTGCCGATAAGACGGTCACCGATTCCAAAAGTGAATGCGTCTATGCGACCGACAGCATGTGAGCTTCCATAGGAGACCATCAAAAGTTGTCTAGGCCAAAGTCACCTTTTGGCCCATTTTTGGGCATGACTATAACGGCACGGGTTGCCGATAAGACGGTCACCGATTCCAAAAGGGAATGCGTCTATGCGACCGGCAGCATGTGAGCTTCCATAGGAGACCATCAAAAGTTGTCTAGGCCAAAGTGACTTTTGGCCCAAAATTGGGCCTACAGGAATGACTATAACGGCACGGTTTGCCGATAAGACGCTCACCGATTCCAAAAGTGAATGCGTCTATGCGACCGACAGCATGTGAGCTTCCATAGGAGACCATCAAAAGTTGTCTAGGCCAAAGTGACTTTTGGCCCAAAATTGGGCCTACAGGAATGACTATAACGGCACGGTTTGCCGATAAGACGGTCACCGATTCCAAAAGTGAATGCGTCTATGCGACCGACAGCATGTGAGCTTCCATAGGAGACCATCAAAAGTTGTCTAGGCCAAAGTCACATTTTGGCCCATTTTTGGGCATGACTATAACGGCACGGGTTGCCGATAAGACGGTCACCGATTCCAAAAGTGAATGCGTCTATGCGACCGACAGCATGTGAGCTTCCATAGGAGACCATCAAAAGTTGTCTAGGCCAAAGTGACTTTTGGCCCAAAATTGGGCCTACAGGAATGACTATAACGGCACGGTTTGCCGATAAGACGGTCACCGATTCCAAAAGTGAATGCGTCTATGCGACCGACAGCATGTGAGCTTCCATAGGAGACCATCAAAAGTTGTCTAGGCCAAAGTCACCTTTTGGCCCATTTTTGGGCATGACTATAACGGCACGGGTTGCCGATAAGACGGTCACCGATTCCAAAAGGGAATGCGTCTATGCGACCGGCAGCATGTGAGCTTCCATAGGAGACCATCAAAAGTTGACTAGGCCAAAGTGACTTTTGGCCCAAAATTGGGCCTACAGGAATGACTATAACGGCACGGTTTGCCGATAAGACGCTCACCGATTCCAAAAGTGAATGCGTCTATGCGACCGACAGCATGTGAGCTTCCATAGGAGACCATCAAAAGTTGTCTAGGCCAAAGTGACTTTTGGCCCAAAATTGGGCCTACAGGAATGACTATAACGGCACGGTTTGCCGATAAGACGGTCACCGATTCCAAAAGTGAATGCGTCTATGCGACCGACAGCATGTGAGCTTCCATAGGAGACCATCAAAAGTTGTCTAGGCCAAAGTCACCTTTTGGCCCATTTTTGGGCATGACTATAACGGCATGGGTTGCCGATAAGACGGTCACCGATTCCAAAAGGGAATGCGTCTATGCGACCGGCAGCATGTGAGCTTCCATAGGAGACCATCAAAAGTTGTCTAGGCCAAAGTGACTTTTGGCCCAAAATTGGGCCTACAGGAATGACTATAACGGCACGGTTTGCCGATAAGACGGTCACCGATTCCAAAAGTGAATGCGTCTATGCGACCGACAGCATGTGAGCTTCCATAGGAGACCATCAAAAGTTGTCTAGGCCAAAGTCACCTTTTGGCCCATTTTTGGGCATGACTATAACGGCACGGGTTGCCGATAAGACGGTCACCGATTCCAAAAGGGAATGCGTCTATGCTACCGGCAGCATGTGAGCTTCCATAGGAGACCATCAAAAGTTGTCTAGGCCAAAGTGACTTTTGGCCCAAAATTGGGCCTACAGGAATGACTATAACGGCACGGTTTGCCGATAAGACGCTCACCGATTCCAAAAGGGAATGCGTCTATGCGACCGACAGCATGTGAGCTTCCATAGGAGACCATCAAAAGTTGTCTAGGCCAAAGTGACTTTTGGCCCAAAATTGGGCCTACAGGAATGACTATAACGGCACGGTTTGCTGATAAGACGGTCACCGATTCCAAAAGTGAATGCGTCTATGCGACCGACAGCATGTGAGCTTCCATAGGAGACCATCAAAAGTTGTCTAGGCCAAAGTCACCTTTTGGCCCATTTTTGGGCATGACTATAACGGCACGGGTTGCCGATAAGACGCTCACCGATTCCAAAAGGGAATGCGTCTATGCGACCGGCAGCATGTGAGCTTCCATAGGAGACCATCAAAAGTTGTCTAGGCCAAAGTGACTTTTGGCCCAAAATTGGGCCTACAGGAATGACTATAACGGCACGGTTTGCCGATAAGACGCTCACCGATTCCAAAAGTGAATGCGTCTATGCGACCGACAGCATGTGAGCTTCCATAGGAGACCATCAAAAGTTGTCTAGGCCAAAGTGACTTTTGGCCCAAAATTGGGCCTACAGGAATGACTATAACGGCACGGTTTGCCGATAAGACGCTCACCGATTCCAAAAGTGAATGCGTCTATGCGACCGACAGCATGTGAGCTTCCATAGGAGACCATCAAAAGTTGTCTAGGCCAAAGTGACTTTTGGCCCAAAATTGGGCCTACAGGAATGACTATAACGGCACGGTTTGCCGATAAGACGGTCACCGATTCCAAAAGTGAATGCGTCTATGCGACCGACAGCATGTGAGCTTCCATAGGAGACCATCAAAAGTTGTCTAGGCCAAAGTCACCTTTTGGCCCATTTTTGGGCATGACTATAACGGCACGGGTTGCCGATAAGACGGTCACCGATTCCAAAAGGGAATGCGTCTATGCGACCGGCAGCATGTGAGCTTCCATAGGAGACCATCAAAAGTTGTCTAGGCCAAAGTGACTTTTGGCCCAAAATTGGGCCTACAGGAATAACTATAACGGCACGGTTTGCCGATAAGACGCTCACCGATTCCAAAAGGGAATGCGTCTATGCGACCGGCAGCATGTGAGCTTCCATAGGAGACCATCAAAAGTTGTCTAGGCCAAAGTGACTTTTGGCCCAAAATTGGGCCTACAGGAATGACTATAACGGCACGGTTTGCCGATAAGACGCTCACCGATTCCAAAAGTGAATGCGTCTATGCGACCGACAGCATGTGAGCTTCCATAGGAGACCATCAAAAGTTGTCTAGGCCAAAGTGACTTTTGGCCCAAAATTGGGCCTACAGGAATGACTATAACAGCACGGTTTGCCGATAAGACGGTCACCGATTCCAAAAGTGAATGCGTCTATGCGACCGACAGCATGTGAGCTTCCATAGGAGACCATCAAAAGTTGTCTAGGCCAAAGTCACCTTTTGGCCCATTTTTGGGCATGACTATAACGGCACGGGTTGCCGATAAGACGGTCACCGATTCCAAAAGGGAATGCGTCTATGCGACCGGCAGCATGTGAGCTTCCATAGGAGACCATCAAAAGTTGTCTAGGCCAAAGTGACTTTTGGCCCAAAATTGGGCCTACAGGAATGACTATAACGGCACGGTTTGCCGATAAGACGCTCACCGATTCCAAAAGTGAATGCGTCTATGCGACCGACAGCATGTGAGCTTCCATAGGAGACCATCAAAAGTTGTCTAGGCCAAAGTGACTTTTGGCCCAAAATTGGGCCTACAGGAATGACTATAACGGCACGGTTTGCCGATAAGACGGTCACCGATTCCAAAAGTGAATGCGTCTATGCGACCGACAGCATGTGAGCTTCCATAGGAGACCATCAAAAGTTGTCTAGGCCAAAGTCACCTTTTGGCCCATTTTTGGGCATGACTATAACGGCACGGGTTGCCGATAAGACGGTCACCGATTCCAAAAGGGAATGCGTCTATGCGACCGTCAGCATGTGAGCTTCCATAGGAGACCATCAAAAGTTGTCTAGGCCAAAGTGACTTTTGGCCCAAAATTGGGCCTACAGGAATGACTATAACGGCACGGTTTGCCGATAAGACGCTCACCGATTCCAAAAGTGAATGCGTCTATGCGACCGACAGCATGTGAGCTTCCATAGGAGACCATCAAAAGTTGTCTAGGCCAAAGTGACTTTTGGCCCAAAATTGGGCCTACAGGAATGACTATAACGGCACGGTTTGCCGATAAGACGGTCACCGATTCCAAAAGTGAATGCGTCTATGCGACCGACAGCATGTGAGCTTCCATAGGAGACCATCAAAAGTTGTCTAGGCCAAAGTCACCTTTTGGCCCATTTTTGGGCATGACTATAACGGCACGGGTTGCCGATAAGACGGTCACCGATTCCAAAAGGGAATGCGTCTATGCGACCGGCAGCATTTGAGCTTCCATAGGAGACCATCAAAAGTTGTCTAGGCCAAAGTGACTTTTGGCCCAAAATTGGGCCTACAGGAATGACTATAACGGCACGGTTTGCCGATAAGACGCTCACCGATTCCAAAAGTGAATGCGTCTATGCGACCGACAGCATGTGAGCTTCCATAGGAGACCATCAAAAGTTGTCTAGGCCAAAGTGACTTTTGGCCCAAAATTGGGCCTACAGGAATGACTATAACGGCACGGTTTGCCGATAAGACGGTCACCGATTCCAAAAGTGAATGCGTCTATGCGACCGACAGCATGTGAGCTTCCATAGGAGACCATCAAAAGTTTTCTAGGCCAAAGTCACCTTTTGGCCCATTTTTGGGCATGACTATAACGGCACGGGTTGCCGATAAGACGGTCACCGATTCCAAAAGGGAATGCGTCTATGCGACCCGCAGCATGTGAGCTTCCATAGGAGACCATCAAAAGTTGTCTAGGCCAAAGTGACTTTTGGCCCAAAATTGGGCCTACAGGAATGACAATAACGGCACGGTTTGCCGATAAGACGCTCACCGATTCCAAAAGTGAATGCGTCTATGCGACCGACAGCATGTGAGCTTCCATAGGAGACCATCAAAAGTTGTCTAGGCCAAAGTGACTTTTGGCCCAAAATTGGGCCTACAGGAATGACTATAACGGCACGGTTTGCCGATAAGACGGTCACCGATTCCAAAAGTGAATGCGTCTATGCGACCGACAGCATGTGAGCTTCCATAGGAGACCATCAAAAGTTGTCTAGGCCAAAGTCACCTTTTGGCCCAAAATTGGGCCTACAGGAATGACTATAACGGCACGGTTTGCCGATAAGACGGTCACCGATTCCAAAAGGGAATGCGTCTATGCGACCGGCAGCATGTGAGCTTCCATAGGAGACCATCAAAAGTTGTCTAGGCCAAAGTGACTTTTGGCCCAAAATTGGGCCTACAGGAATGACTATAACGGCACGGTTTGCCGATAAGACGCTCACCGATTCCAAAAGTGAATGCGTCTATGCGACCGACAGCATGTGAGCTTCCATAGGAGACCATCAAAAGTTGTCTAGGCCAAAGTGACTTTTGGCCCAAAATTGGGCCTACAGGAATGACTATAACGGCACGGTTTGCCGATAAGACGGTCACCGATTCCAAAAGTGAATGCGTCTATGCGACCGACAGCATGTGAGCTTCCATAGGAGACCATCAAAAGTTGTCTAGGCCAAAGTCACCTTTTGGCCCATTTTTGGGCATGACTATAACGGCACGGGTTGCCGATAAGACGGTCACCGATTCCAAAAGGGAATGCGTCTATGCGACCGGCAGCATTTGAGCTTCCATAGGAAACCATCAAAAGTTGTCTAGGCCAAAGTGACTTTTGGCCCAAAATTGGGCCTACAGGAATGACTATAACGGCACGGTTTGCCGATAAGACGCTCACCGATTCCAAAAGTGAATGCGTCTATGCGACCGACAGCATGTGAGCTTCCATAGGAGACCATCAAAAGTTGTCTAGGCCAAAGTGACTTTTGGCCCAAAATTGGGCCTACAGGAATGACTATAACGGCACGGTTTGCCGATAAGACGGTCACCGATTCCAAAAGTGAATGCGTCTATGCGACCGACAGCATGTGAGCTTCCATAGGAGACCATCAAAAGTTTTCTAGGCCAAAGTCACCTTTTGGCCCATTTTTGGGCATGACTATAACGGCACGGGTTGCCGATAAGACGGTCACCGATTCCAAAAGGGAATGCGTCTATGCGACCGGCAGCATGTGAGCTTCCATAGGAGACCATCAAAAGTTGTCTAGGCCAAAGTGACTTTTGGCCCAAAATTGGGCCTACAGGAATGACAATAACGGCACGGTTTGCCGATAAGACGCTCACCGATTCCAAAAGTGAATGCGTCTATGCGACCGACAGCATGTGAGCTTCCATAGGAGACCATCAAAAGTTGTCTAGGCCAAAGTCACCTTTTGGCCCAAAATTGGGCCTACAGGAATGACTATAACGGCACGGTTTGCCGATAAGACGCTCACCGATTCCAAAAGTGAATGCGTCTATGCGACCGACAGCATGTGAGCTTCCATAGGAGACCATCAAAAGTTGTCTAGGCCAAAGTGACTTTTGGCCCAAAATTGGGCCTACAGGAATGACTATAACGGCACGGTTTGCCGATAAGACGGTCACCGATTCCAAAAGTGAATGCGTCTATGCGACCGACAGCATGTGAGCTTCCATAGGAGACCATCAAAAGTTGTCTAGGCCAAAGTCACCTTTTGGCCCAAAATTGGGCCTACAGGAATGACTATAACGGCACGGTTTGCCGATAAGACGCTCACCGATTCCAAAAGTGAATGCGTCTATGCGACCGACAGCATGTGAGCTTCCATAGGAGACCATCAAAAGTTGTCTAGGCCAAAGTGACTTTTGGCCCAAAATTGGGCCTACAGGAATGACTATAACGGCACGGTTTGCCGATAAGACGCTCACCGATTCCAAAAGTGAATGCGTCTATGCGACCGACAGCATGTGAGCTTCCATAGGAGACCATCAAAAGTTGTCTAGGCCAAAGTCACCTTTTGGCCCATTTTTGGGCATGACTATAACGGCACGGGTTGCCGATAAGACGGTCACCGATTCCAAAAGGGAATGCGTCTATGCGACCGGCAGCATGTGAGCTTCCATAGGAGACCATCAAAAGTTGTCTAGGCCAAAGTGACTTTTGGCCCAAAATTGGGCCTACAGGAATGACTATAACGGCACGGTTTGCCGATAAGACGCTCACCGATTCCAAAAGTGAATGCGTCTATGCGACCGACAGCATGTGAGCTTCCATAGGAGACCATCAAAAGTTGTCTAGGCCAAAGTCACCTTTTGGCCCATTTTTGGGCATGACTATAAGGGCACGGGTTGCCGATAAGACGGTCACCGATTCCAAAAGGGAATGCGTCTATGCGACCGGCAGCATGTGAGCTTCCATAGGAGACCATCAAAAGTTGTCTAGGCCAAAGTGACTTTTGGCCCAAAATTGGGCCTACAGGAATGACTATAACGGCACGGTTTGCCGATAAGACGCTCACCGATTCCAAAAGTGAATGCGTCTATGCGACCGACAGCATGTGAGCTTCCATAGGAGACCATCAAAAGTTGTCTAGGCCAAAGTGACTTTTGGCCCAAAATTGGGCCTACAGGAATGACTATAACGGCACGGTTTGCCGATAAGACGGTCACCGATTCCAAAAGTGAATGCGTCTATGCGACCGACAGCATGTGAGCTTCCATAGGAGACCATCAAAAGTTGTCTAGGCCAAAGTCACCTTTTGGCCCATTTTTGGGCATGACTATAACGGCACGGGTTGCCGATAAGACGGTCACCGATTCCAAAAGGGAATGCGTCTATGCGACCGGCAGCATGTGAGCTTCCATAGGAGACCATCAAAAGTTGTCTAGGCCAAAGTGACTTTTGGCCCAAAATTGGGCCTACAGGAATGACTATAACGGCACGGTTTGCCGATAAGACGCTCACCGATTCCAAAAGTGAATGCGTCTATGCGACCGACAGCATGTGAGCTTCCATAGGAGACCATCAAAAGTTGTCTAGGCCAAAGTGACTTTTGGCCCAAAATTGGGCCTACAGGAATGACTATAACGGCACGGTTTGCCGATAAGACGGTCACCGATTCCAAAAGTGAATGCGTCTATGCGACCGACAGCATGTGAGCTTCCATAGGAGACCATCAAAAGTTGTCTAGGCCAAAGTCACCTTTTGGCCCATTTTTGGGCATGACTATAACGGCACGGGTTGCCGATAAGACGGTCACCGATTCCAAAAGGGAATGCGTCTATGCGACCGGCAGCATGTGAGCTTCCATAGGAGACCATCAAAAGTTGTCTAGGCCAAAGTGACTTTTGGCCCAAAATTGGGCCTACAGGAATGACTATAACGGCACGGTTTGCCGATAAGACGCTCACCGATTCCAAAAGTGAATGCGTCTATGCGACCGACAGCATGTGAGCTTCCATAGGAGACCATCAAAAGTTGTCTAGGCCAAAGTGACTTTTGGCCCAAAATTGGGCCTACAGGAATGACTATAACGGCACGGTTTGCCGATAAGACGGTCACCGATTCCAAAAGTGAATGCGTCTATGCGACCGACAGCATGTGAGCTTCCATAGGAGACCATCAAAAGTTGTCTAGGCCAAAGTCACCTTTTGGCCCATTTTTGGGCATGACTATAACGGCACGGGTTGCCGATAAGACGGTCACCGATTCCAAAAGGGAATGCGTCTATGCGACCGGCAGCATGTGAGCTTCCATAGGAGACCATCAAAAGTTGTCTAGGCCAAAGTGACTTTAGCCCAAAATTGGGCCTACAGGAATGACTATAACGGCACGGTTTGCCGATAAGACGGTCACCGATTCCAAAAGTGAATGCGTCTATGCGACCGACAGCATGTGAGCTTCCATAGGAGACCATCAAAAGTTGTCTAGGCCAAAGTCACCTTTTGGCCCATTTTTGGGCATGACTATAACGGCACGGGTTGCCGATAAGACGGTCACCGATTCCAAAAGGGAATGCGTCTATGCGACCGGCAGCATGTGAGCTTCCATAGGAGACCATCAAAAGTTGTCTAGGCCAAAGTGACTTTTGGCCCAAAATTGGGCCTACAGGAATGACTATAACGGCACGGTTTGCCGATAAGACGCTCACCGATTCCAAAAGTGAATGCGTCTATGCGACCGACAGCATGTGAGCTTCCATAGGAGACCATCAAAAGTTGTCTAGGCCAAAGTGACTTTTGGCCCAAAATTGGGCCTACAGGAATGACTATAACGGCACGGTTTGCCGATAAGACGGTCACCGATTCCAAAAGTGAAAGCGTCTATGCGACCGACAGCATGTGAGCTTCCATAGGAGACCATCAAAAGTTGTCTAGGCCAAAGTCACCTTTTGGCCCATTTTTGGGCATGACTATAACGGCACGGGTTGCCGATAAGACGGTCACCGATTCCAAAAGGGAATGCGTCTATGCGACCGGCAGCATGTGAGCTTCCATAGGAGACCATCAAAAGTTGTCTAGGCCAAAGTGACTTTAGCCCAAAATTGGGCCTACAGGAATGACTATAACGGCACGGTTTGCCGATAAGACGGTCACCGATTCCAAAAGTGAATGCGTCTATGCGACCGACAGCATGTGAGCTTCCATAGGAGACCATCAAAAGTTGTCTAGGCCAAAGTCACCTTTTGGCCCATTTTTGGGCATGACTATAACGGCACGGGTTGCCGATAAGACGGTCACCGATTCCAAAAGGGAATGCGTCTATGCGACCGGCAGCATGTGAGCTTCCATAGGAGACCATCAAAAGTTGTCTAGGCCAAAGTGACTTTTGGCCCAAAATTGGGCCTACAGGAATGACTATAACGGCACGGTTTGCCGATAAGACGCTCACCGATTCCAAAAGTGAATGCGTCTATGCGACCGACAGCATGTGAGCTTCCATAGGAGACCATCAAAAGTTGTCTAGGCCAAAGTGACTTTTGGCCCAAAATTGGGCCTACAGGAATGACTATAACGGCACGGTTTGCCGATAAGACGGTCACCGATTCCAAAAGTGAATGCGTCTATGCGACCGACAGCATGTGAGCTTCCATAGGAGACCATCAAAAGTTGTCTAGGCCAAAGTCACCTTTTGGCCCATTTTTGGGCATGACTATAACGGCACGGGTTGCCGATAAGACGGTCACCGATTCCAAAAGGGAATGCGTCTATGCGACCGGCAGCATGTGAGCTTCCATAGGAGACCATCAAAAGTTGTCTAGGCCAAAGTGACTTTTGGCCCAAAATTGGGCCTACAGGAATGACTATAACGGCACGGTTTGCCGATAAGACGCTCACCGATTCCAAAAGTGAATGCGTCTATGCGACCGACAGCATGTGAGCTTCCATAGGAGACCATCAAAAGTTGTCTAGGCCAAAGTGACTTTTGGCCCAAAATTGGGCCTACAGGAATGACTATAACGGCACGGTTTGCCGATAAGACGGTCACCGATTCCAAAAGTGAATGCGTCTATGCGACCGACAGCATGTGAGCTTCCATAGGAGACCATCAAAAGTTGTCTAGGCCAAAGTCACCTTTTGGCCCATTTTTTTGCATGACTATAACGGCACGGGTTGCCGATAAGACGGTCACCGATTCCAAAAGGGAATGCGTCTATGCGACCGGCAGCATGTGAGCTTCCATAGGAGACCATCAAAAGTTGTCTAGGCCAAAGTGACTTTTGGCCCAAAATTGGGCCTACAGGAATGACTATAACGGCACGGTTTGCCGATAAGACGCTCACCGATTCCAAAAGTGAATGCGTCTATGCGACCGACAGCATGTGAGCTTCCATAGGAGACCATCAAAAGTTGTCTAGGCCAAAGTGACTTTTGGCCCAAAATTGGGCCTACAGGAATGACTATAACGGCACGGTTTGCCGATAAGACGGTCACCGATTCCAAAAGTGAATGCGTCTATGCGACCGACAGCATGTGAGCTTCCATAGGAGACCATCAAAAGTTGTCTAGGCCAAAGTCACCTTTTGGCCCATTTTTGGGCATGACTATAACGGCACGGGTTGCCGATAAGACGGTCACCGATTCCAAAAGGGAATGCGTCTATGCGACCGGCAGCATGTGAGCTTCCATAGGAGACCATCAAAAGTTGTCTAGGCCAAAGTGACTTTTGGCCCAAAATTGGGCCTACAGGAATGACTATAACGGCACGGTTTGCCGATAAGACGCTCACCGATTCCAAAAGTGAATGCGTCTATGCGACCGACAGCATGTGAGCTTCCATAGGAGACCATCAAAAGTTGTCTAGGCCAAAGTGACTTTTGGCCCAAAATTGGGCCTACAGGAATGACTATAACGGCACGGTTTGCCGATAAGACGGTCACCGATTCCAAAAGTGAATGCGTCTATGCGACCGACAGCATGTGAGCTTCCATAGGAGACCATCAAAAGTTGTCTAGGCCAAAGTCACCTTTTGGCCCATTTTTGGGCATGACTATAACGGCACGGGTTGCCGATAAGACGGTCACCGATTCCAAAAGGGAATGCGTCTATGCGACCGGCAGCATGTGAGCTTCCATAGGAGACCATCAAAAGTTGTCTAGGCCAAAGTGACTTTTGGCCCAAAATTGGGCCTACAGGAATGACTATAACGGCACGGTTTGCCGATAAGACGCTCACCGATTCCAAAAGTGAATGCGTCTATGCGACCGACAGCATGTGAGCTTCCATAGGAGACCATCAAAAGTTGTCTAGGCCAAAGTGACTTTTGGCCCAAAATTGGGCCTACAGGAATGACTATAACGGCACGGTTTGCCGATAAGACGGTCACCGATTCCAAAAGTGAATGCGTCTATGCGACCGACAGCATGTGAGCTTCCATAGGAGACCATCAAAAGTTGTCTAGGCCAAAGTCACCTTTTGGCCCATTTTTGGGCATGACTATAACGGCACGGGTTGCCGATAAGACGGTCACCGATTCCAAAAGGGAATGCGTCTATGCGACCGGCAGCATGTGAGCTTCCATAGGAGACCATCAAAAGTTGTCTAGGCCAAAGTGACTTTTGGCCCAAAATTGGGCCTACAGGAATGACTATAACGGCACGGTTTGCCGATAAGACGCTCACCGATTCCAAAAGTGAATGCGTCTATGCGACCGACAGCATGTGAGCTTCCATAGGAGACCATCAAAAGTTGTCTAGGCCAAAGTGACTTTTGGCCCAAAATTGGGCCTACAGGAATGACTATAACGGCACGGTTTGCCGATAAGACGGTCACCGATTCCAAAAGTGAATGCGTCTATGCGACCGACAGCATGTGAGCTTCCATAGGAGACCATCAAAAGTTGTCTAGGCCAAAGTCACCTTTTGGCCCATTTTTGGGCATGACTATAACGGCACGGGTTGCCGATAAGACGGTCACCGATTCCAAAAGGGAATGCGTCTATGCGACCGGCAGCATGTGAGCTTCCATAGGAGACCATCAAAAGTTGTCTAGGCCAAAGTGACTTTTGGCCCAAAATTGGGCCTACAGGAATGACTATAACGGCACGGTTTGCCGATAAGACGCTCACCGATTCCAAAAGTGAATGCGTCTATGCGACCGACAGCATGTGAGCTTCCATAGGAGACCATCAAAAGTTGTCTAGGCCAAAGTGACTTTTGGCCCAAAATTGGGCCTACAGGAATGACTATAACGGCACGGTTTGCCGATAAGACGGTCACCGATTCCAAAAGTGAATGCGTCTATGCGACCGACAGCATGTGAGCTTCCATAGGAGACCATCAAAAGTTGTCTAGGCCAAAGTCACCTTTTGGCCCATTTTTGGGCATGACTATAACGGCACGGGTTGCCGATAAGACGGTCACCGATTCCAAAAGGGAATGCGTCTATGCGACCGGCAGCATGTGAGCTTCCATAGGAGACCATCAAAAGTTGTCTAGGCCAAAGTGACTTTTGGCCCAAAATTGGGCCTACAGGAATGACTATAACGGCACGGTTTGCCGATAAGACGCTCACCGATTCCAAAAGTGAATGCGTCTATGCGACCGACAGCATGTGAGCTTCCATAGGAGACCATCAAAAGTTGTCTAGGCCAAAGTGACTTTTGGCCCAAAATTGGGCCTACAGGAATGACTATAACGGCACGGTTTGCCGATAAGACGGTCACCGATTCCAAAAGTGAATGCGTCTATGCGACCGACAGCATGTGAGCTTCCATAGGAGACCATCAAAAGTTGTCTAGGCCAAAGTCACCTTTTGGCCCATTTTTGGGCATGACTATAACGGCACGGGTTGCCGATAAGACGGTCACCGATTCCAAAAGGGAATGCGTCTATGCGACCGGCAGCATGTGAGCTTCCATAGGAGACCATCAAAAGTTGTCTAGGCCAAAGTGACTTTTGGCCCAAAATTGGGCCTACAGGAATGACTATAACGGCACGGTTTGCCGATAAGACGCTCACCGATTCCAAAAGTGAATGCGTCTATGCGACCGACAGCATGTGAGCTTCCATAGGAGACCATCAAAAGTTGTCTAGGCCAAAGTGACTTTTGGCCCAAAATTGGGCCTACAGGAATGACTATAACGGCACGGTTTGCCGATAAGACGGTCACCGATTCCAAAAGTGAATGCGTCTATGCGACCGACAGCATGTGAGCTTCCATAGGAGACCATCAAAAGTTGTCTAGGCCAAAGTCACCTTTTGGCCCATTTTTGGGCATGACTATAACGGCACGGGTTGCCGATAAGACGGTCACCGATTCCAAAAGGGAATGCGTCTATGCGACCGGCAGCATGTGAGCTTCCATAGGAGACCATCAAAAGTTGTCTAGGCCAAAGTGACTTTTGGCCCAAAATTGGGCCTACAGGAATGACTATAACGGCACGGTTTGCCGATAAGACGCTCACCGATTCCAAAAGTGAATGCGTCTATGCGACCGACAGCATGTGAGCTTCCATAGGAGACCATCAAAAGTTGTCTAGGCCAAAGTGACTTTTGGCCCAAAATTGGGCCTACAGGAATGAATATAACGGCACGGTTTGCCGATAAGACGGTCACCGATTCCAAAAGTGAATGCGTCTATGCGACCGACAGCATGTGAGCTTCCATAGGAGACCATCAAAAGTTGTCTAGGCCAAAGTCACCTTTTGGCCCATTTTTGGGCATGACTATAACGGCACGGGTTGCCGATAAGACGGTCACCGATTCCAAAAGGGAATGCGTCTATGCGACCGGCAGCATGTGAGCTTCCATAGGAGACCATCAAAAGTTGTCTAGGCCAAAGTGACTTTTGGCCCAAAATTGGGCCTACAGGAATGACTATAACGGCACGGTTTGCCGATAAGACGCTCACCGATTCCAAAAGTGAATGCGTCTATGCGACCGACAGCATGTGAGCTTCCATAGGAGACCATCAAAAGTTGTCTAGGCCAAAGTGACTTTTGGCCCAAAATTGGGCCTACAGGAATGACTATAACGGCACGGTTTGCCGATAAGACGGTCACCGATTCCAAAAGTGAATGCGTCTATGCGACCGACAGCATGTGAGCTTCCATAGGAGACCATCAAAAGTTGTCTAGGCCAAAGTCACCTTTTGGCCCATTTTTGGGCATGACTATAACGGCACGGGTTGCCGATAAGACGGTCACCGATTCCAAAAGGGAATGCGTCTATGCGACCGGCAGCATGTGAGCTTCCATAGGAGACCATCAAAAGTTGTCTAGGCCAAAGTGACTTTTGGCCCAAAATTGGGCCTACAGGAATGACTATAACGGCACGGTTTGCCGATAAGACGCTCACCGATTCCAAAAGTGAATGCGTCTATGCGACCGACAGCATGTGAGCTTCCATAGGAGACCATCAAAAGTTGTCTAGGCCAAAGTGACTTTTGGCCCAAAATTGGGCCTACAGGAATGACTATAACGGCACGGTTTGCCGATAAGACGGTCACCGATTCCAAAAGTGAATGCGTCTATGCGACCGACAGCATGTGAGCTTCCATAGGAGACCATCAAAAGTTGTCTAGGCCAAAGTCACCTTTTGGCCCATTTTTGGGCATGACTATAACGGCACGGGTTGCCGATAAGACGGTCACCGATTCCAAAAGGGAATGCGTCTATGCGACCGGCAGCATGTGAGCTTCCATAGGAGACCATCAAAAGTTGTCTAGGCCAAAGTGACTTTTGGCCCAAAATTGGGCCTACAGGAATGACTATAACGGCACGGTTTGCCGATAAGACGCTCACCGATTCCAAAAGTGAATGCGTCTATGCGACCGACAGCATGTGAGCTTCCATAGGAGACCATCAAAAGTTGTCTAGGCCAAAGTGACTTTTGGCCCAAAATTGGGCCTACAGGAATGACTATAACGGCACGGTTTGCCGATAAGACGGTCACCGATTCCAAAAGTGAATGCGTCTATGCGACCGACAGCATGTGAGCTTCCATAGGGGACCATCAAAAGTTGTCTAGGCCAAAGTCACCTTTTGGCCCATTTTTGGGCATGACTATAACGGCACGGGTTGCCGATAAGACGGTCACCGATTCCAAAAGGGAATGCGTCTATGCGACCGCAGCATGTGAGCTTCCATAGGAGACCATCAAAAGTTGTCTAGGCCAAAGTGACTTTTGGCCCAAAATTGGGCCTACAGGAATGACTATAACGGCACGGTTTGCCGATAAGACGCTCACCGATTCCAAAAGTGAATGCGTCTATGCGACCGACAGCATGTGAGCTTCCATAGGAGACCATCAAAAGTTGTCTAGGCCAAAGTGACTTTTGGCCCAAAATTGGGCCTACAGGAATGACTATAACGGCACGGTTTGCCGATAAGACGCTCACCGATTCCAAAAGTGAATGCGTCTATGCGACCGACAGCATGTGAGCTTCCATAGGAGACCATCAAAAGTTGTCTAGGCCAAAGTCACCTTTTGGCCCATTTTTGGGCATGACTATAACGGCACGGGTTGCCGATAAGACGGTCACCGATTCCAAAAGGGAATGCGTCTATGCGACCGGCAGCATGTGAGCTTCCATAGGAGACCATCAAAAGTTGTCTAGGCCAAAGTGACTTTTGACCCAAAATTGGGCCTACAGGAATGACTATAACGGCACGGTTTGCCGATAAGACGCTCACCGATTCCAAAAGTGAATGCGTCTATGCGACCGACAGCATGTGAGCTTCCATAGGA
The DNA here is from genome assembly GCA_936450465.1 of Gibbula magus. Lineage (NCBI taxonomy): Eukaryota > Metazoa > Mollusca > Gastropoda > Trochida > Trochidae > Gibbula > Gibbula magus. The sequence continues at coordinate 72,293 of CAKZFU010000102.1, read as the reverse complement.
GACCATCAAAAGTTGTCTAGGCCAACGTGACTTTTGGCCCAAAATTGGGCCTACAGGAATGACTATAACGGCACGGTTTGCCGATAAGACGGTCACCGATTCCAAAAGTGAATGCGTCTATGCGACCGACAGCATGTGAGCTTCCATAGGAGACCATCAAAAGTTGTCTAGGCCAAAGTCACCTTTTGGCCCATTTTTGGGCATGACTATAACGGCACGGGTTGCCGATAAGACGGTCACCGATTCCAAAAGGGAATGCGTCTATGCGACCGGCAGCATGTGAGCTTCCATAGGAGACCATCAAAAGTTGTCTAGGCCAAAGTGACTTTTGGCCCAAAATTGGGCCTACAGGAATGACTATAACGGCACGGTTTGCCGATAAGACGCTCACCGATTCCAAAAGTGAATGCGTCTATGCGACCGACAGCATGTGAGCTTCCATAGGAGACCATCAAAAGTTGTCTAGGCCAAAGTGACTTTTGGCCCAAAATTGGGCCTACAGGAATGACTATAACGGCACGGTTTGCCGATAAGACGCTCACCGATTCCAAAAGTGAATGCGTCTATGCGACCGACAGCATGTGAGCTTCCATAGGAGACCATCAAAAGTTGTCTAGGCCAAAGTCACCTTTTGGCCCATTTTTGGGCATGACTATAACGGCACGGGTTGCCGATAAGACGGTCACCGATTCCAAAAGGGAATGCGTCTATGCGACCGGCAGCATGTGAGCTTCCATAGGAGACCATCAAAAGTTGTCTAGGCCAAAGTGACTTTTGGCCCAAAATTGGGCCTACAGGAATGACTATAACGGCACGGTTTGCCGATAAGACGCTCACCGATTCCAAAAGTGAATGCGTCTATGCGACCGACAGCATGTGAGCTTCCATAGGAGACCATCAAAAGTTGTCTAGGCCAAAGTGACTTTTGGCCCAAAATTGGGCCTACAGGAATGACTATAACGGCACGGTTTGCCGATAAGACGGTCACCGATTCCAAAAGTGAATGCGTCTATGCGACCGACAGCATGTGAGCTTCCATAGGAGACCATCAAAAGTTGTCTAGGCCAAAGTCACCTTTTGGCCCATTTTTGGGCATGACTATAACGGCACGGGTTGCCGATAAGACGGTCACCGATTCCAAAAGGGAATGCGTCTATGCGACCGGCAGCATGTGAGCTTCCATAGGAGACCATCAAAAGTTGTCTAGGCCAAAGTGACTTTTGGCCCAAAATTGGGCCTACAGGAATGACTATAACGGCACGGTTTGCCGATAAGACGCTCACCGATTCCAAAGTGAATGCGTCTATGCGACCGACAGCATGTGAGCTTCCATAGGAGACCATCAAAAGTTGTCTAGGCCAAAGTGACTTTTGGCCCAAAATTGGGCCTACAGGAATGACTATAACGGCACGGTTTGCCGATAAGACGGTCACCGATTCCAAAAGTGAATGCGTCTATGCGACCGACAGCATGTGAGCTTCCATAGGAGACCATCAAAAGTTGTCTAGGCCAAAGTCACCTTTTGGCCCATTTTTGGGCATGACTATAACGGCACGGGTTGCCGATAAGACGGTCACCGATTCCAAAAGGGAATGCGTCTATGCGACCGGCAGCATGTGAGCTTCCATAGGAGACCATCAAAAGTTGTCTAGGCCAAAGTGACTTTTGGCCCAAAATTGGCCTACAGGAATGACTATAACGGCACGGTTTGCCGATAAGACGCTCACCGATTCCAAAAGTGAATGCGTCTATGCGACCGACAGCATGTGAGCTTCCATAGGAGACCATCAAAAGTTGTCTAGGCCAAAGTGACTTTTGGCCCAAAATTGGGCCTACAGGAATGACTATAACGGCACGGTTTGCCGATAAGACGGTCACCGATTCCAAAAGTGAATGCGTCTATGCGACCGACAGCATGTGAGCTTCCATAGGAGACCATCAAAAGTTGTCTAGGCCAAAGTCACCTTTTGGCCCATTTTTGGGCATGACTATAACGGCACGGGTTGCCGATAAGACGGTCACCGATTCCAAAAGGGAATGCGTCTATGCGACCGGCAGCATGTGAGCTTCCATAGGAGACCATCAAAAGTTGTCTAGGCCAAAGTGACTTTTGGCCCAAAATTGGGCCCTACAGGAATGACTATAACGGCACGGTTTGCCGATAAGACGCTCACCGATTCCAAAAGTGAATGCGTCTATGCGACCGACAGCATGTGAGCTTCCATAGGAGACCATCAAAAGTTGTCTAGGCCAAAGTGACTTTTGGCCCAAAATTGGGCCTACAGGAATGACTATAACGGCACGGTTTGCCGATAAGACGGTCACCGATTCCAAAAGTGAATGCGTCTATGCGACCGACAGCATGTGAGCTTCCATAGGAGACCATCAAAAGTTGTCTAGGCCAAAGTCACCTTTTGGCCCATTTTTGGGCATGACTATAACGGCACGGGGTTGCCGATAAGACGGTCACCGATTCCAAAAGGGAATGCGTCTATGCGACCGGCAGCATGTGAGCTTCCATAGGAGACCATCAAAAGTTGTCTAGGCCAAAGTGACTTTTGGCCCAAAATTGGGGCCTACAGGAATGACTATAACGGCACGGTTTGCCGATAAGACGCTCACCGATTCCAAAAGTGAATGCGTCTATGCGACCGACAGCATGTGAGCTTCCATAGGAGACCATCAAAAGTTGTCTAGGCCAAAGTGACTTTTGGCCCAAAATTGGGCCTACAGGAATGACTATAACGGCACGGTTTGCCGATAAGACGGTCACCGATTCCAAAAGTGAATGCGTCTATGCGACCGACAGCATGTGAGCTTCCATAGGAGACCATCAAAAGTTGTCTAGGCCAAAGTCACCTTTTGGCCCATTTTTGGGCATGACTATAACGGCACGGGTTGCCGATAAGACGGTCACCGATTCCAAAAGGGAATGCGTCTATGCGACCGGCAGCATGTGAGCTTCCATAGGAGACCATCAAAAGTTGTCTAGGCCAAAGTGACTTTTGGCCCAAAATTGGGCCTACAGGAATGACTATAACGGCACGGTTTGCCGATAAGACGCTCACCGATTCCAAAAGTGAATGCGTCTATGCGACCGACAGCATGTGAGCTTCCATAGGAGACCATCAAAAGTTGTCTAGGCCAAAGTGACTTTTGGCCCAAAATTGGGCCTACAGGAATGACTATAACGGCACGGTTTGCCGATAAGACGGTCACCGATTCCAAAAGTGAATGCGTCTATGCGACCGACAGCATGTGAGCTTCCATAGGAGACCATCAAAAGTTGTCTAGGCCAAAGTCACCTTTTGGCCCATTTTTGGGCATGACTATAACGGCACGGGTTGCCGATAAGACGGTCACCGATTCCAAAAGGGAATGCGTCTATGCGACCGGCAGCATGTGAGCTTCCATAGGAGACCATCAAAAGTTGTCTAGGCCAAAGTGACTTTTGGCCCAAAATTGGGCCTACAGGAATGACTATAACGGCACGGTTTGCCGATAAGACGCTCACCGATTCCAAAAGTGAATGCGTCTATGCGACCGACAGCATGTGAGCTTCCATAGGAGACCATCAAAAGTTGTCTAGGCCAAAGTGACTTTTGGCCCAAAATTGGGCCTACAGGAATGACTAAAACGGCACGGTTTGCCGATAAGACGGTCACCGATTCCAAAAGTGAATGCGTCTATGCGACCGACAGCATGTGAGCTTCCATAGGAGACCATCAAAAGTTGTCTAGGCCAAAGTCACCTTTTGGCCCATTTTTGGGCATGACTATAACGGCACGGGTTGCCGATAAGACGGTCACCGATTCCAAAAGGGAATGCGTCTATGCGACCGGCAGCATGTGAGCTTCCATAGGAGACCATCAAAAGTTGTCTAGGCCAAAGTGACTTTTGGCCCAAAATTGGGCCTACAGGAATGACTATAACGGCACGGTTTGCCGATAAGACGCTCACCGATTCCAAAAGTGAATGCGTCTATGCGACCGACAGCATGTGAGCTTCCATAGGAGACCATCAAAAGTTGTCTAGGCCAAAGTGACTTTTGGCCCAAAATTGGGCCTACAGGAATGACTATAACGGCACGGTTTGCCGATAAGACGGTCACCGATTCCAAAAGTGAATGCGTCTATGCGACCGACAGCATGTGAGCTTCCATAGGAGACCATCAAAAGTTGTCTAGGCCAAAGTCACCTTTTGGCCCATTTTTGGGCATGACTATAACGGCACGGGTTGCCGATAAGACGGTCACCGATTCCAAAAGGGAATGCGTCTATGCGACCGGCAGCATGTGAGCTTCCATAGGAGACCATCAAAAGTTGTCTAGGCCAAAGTGACTTTTGGCCCAAAATTGGGCCTACAGGAATGACTATAACGGCACGGTTTGCCGATAAGACGCTCACCGATTCCAAAAGTGAATGCGTCTATGCGACCGACAGCATGTGAGCTTCCATAGGAGACCATCAAAAGTTGTCTAGGCCAAAGTGACTTTTGGCCCAAAATTGGGCCTACAGGAATGACTATAACGGCACGGTTTGCCGATAAGACGGTCACCGATTCCAAAAGTGAATGCGTCTATGCGACCGACAGCATGTGAGCTTCCATAGGAGACCATCAAAAGTTGTCTAGGCCAAAGTCACCTTTTGGCCCATTTTTGGGCATGACTATAACGGCACGGGTTGCCGATAAGACGGTCACCGATTCCAAAAGGGAATGCGTCTATGCGACCGGCAGCATGTGAGCTTCCATAGGAGACCATCAAAAGTTGTCTAGGCCAAAGTGACTTTTGGCCCAAAATTGGGCCTACAGGAATGACTATAACGGCACGGTTTGCCGATAAGACGCTCACCAATTCCAAAAGTGAATGCGTCTATGCGACCGACAGCATGTGAGCTTCCATAGGAGACCATCAAAAGTTGTCTAGGCCAAAGTGACTTTTGGCCCAAAATTGGGCCTACAGGAATGACTATAACGGCACGGTTTGCCGATAAGACGGTCACTGATTCCAAAAGTGAATGCGTCTATGCGACCGACAGCATGTGAGCTTCCATAGGAGACCATCAAAAGTTGTCTAGGCCAAAGTCACCTTTTGTCCCATTTTTGGGCATGACTATAACGGCACGGGTTGCCGATAAGACGGTCACTGATTCCAAAAGGGAATGCGTCTATGCGACCGGCAGCATGTGAGCTTCCATAGGAGACCATCAAAAGTTGTCTAGGCCAAAGTGACTTTTGGCCCAAAATTGGGCCTACAGGAATGACTATAACGGCACGGTTTGCCGATAAGACGGTCACCGATTCCAAAAGTGAATGCGTCTATGCGACCGACAGCATGTGAGCTTCCATGGGAGACCATCAAAAGTTGTCTAGGCCAAAGTCACCTTTTGGCCCATTTTTGGGCATGACTATAACGGCACGGGTTGCCGATAAGACGGTCACCGATTCCAAAAGGGAATGCGTCTATGCGACCGGCAGCATGTGAGCTTCCATAGGAGACCATCAAAAGTTGTCTAGGCCAAAGTGACTTTTGGCCCAAAATTGGGCCTACAGGAATGACTATAACGGCACGGTTTGCCGATAAGACGCTCACCGATTCCAAAAGTGAATGCGTCTATGCGACCGACAGCATGTGAGCTTCCATAGGAGACCATCAAAAGTTGTCTAGGCCAAAGTGACTTTTGGCCCAAAATTGGGCCTACAGGAATGACTATAACGGCACGGTTTGCCGATAAGACGGTCACCGATTCCAAAAGTGAATGCGTCTATGCGACCGACAGCATGTGAGCTTCCATAGGAGACCATCAAAAGTTGTCTAGGCCAAAGTCACCTTTTGGCCCATTTTTGAGCATGACTATAACGGCACGGGTTGCCGATAAGACGGTCACCGATTCCAAAAGGGAATGCGTCTATGCGACCGGCAGCATGTGAGCTTCCATAGGAGACCATCAAAAGTTGTCTAGGCCAAAGTGACTTTTGGCCCAAAATTGGGCCTACAGGAATGACTATAACGGCACGGTTTGCCGATAAGACGCTCACCGATTCCAAAAGTGAATGCGTCTATGCAACCGACAGCATGTGAGCTTCCATAGGAGACCATCAAAAGTTGTCTAGGCCAAAGTGACTTTTGGCCCAAAATTGGGCCTACAGGAATGACTATAACGGCACGGTTTGCCGATAAGACGGTCACCGATTCCAAAAGTGAATGCGTCTATGCGACCGACAGCATGTGAGCTTCCATAGGAGACCATCAAAAGTTGTCTAGGCCAAAGTCACCTTTTGGCCCATTTTTGGGCATGACTATAACGGCACGGGTTGCCGATAAGACGGTCACCGATTCTAAAAGGGAATGCGTCTATGCGACCGGCAGCATGTGAGCTTCCATAGGAGACCATCAAAAGTTGTCTAGGCCAAAGTGACTTTTGGCCCAAAATTGGGCCTACAGGAATGACTATAACGGCACGGTTTGCCGATAAGACGCTCACCGATTCCAAAAGTGAATGCGTCTATGCAACCGACAGCATGTGAGCTTCCATAGGAGACCATCAAAAGTTGTCTAGGCCAAAGTGACTTTTGGCCCAAAATTGGGCCTACAGGAATGACTATAACGGCACGGTTTGCCGATAAGACGGTCACCGATTCCAAAAGTGAATGCGTCTATGCGACCGACAGCATGTGAGCTTCCATAGGAGACCATCAAAAGTTGTCTAGGCCAAAGTCACCTTTTGGCCCATTTTTGGGCATGACTATAACGGCACGGGTTGCCGATAAGACGGTCACCGATTCCAAAAGGGAATGCGTCTATGCGACCGGCAGCATGTGAGCTTCCATAGGAGACCATCAAAAGTTGTCTAGGCCAAAGTGACTTTTGGCCCAAAATTGGGCCTACAGGAATGACTATAACGGCACGGTTTGCCGATAAGACGGTCACCGATTCCAAAAGTGAATGCGTCTATGCGACCGACAGCATGTGAGCTTCCATAGGAGACCATCAAAAGTTGTCTAGGCCAAAGTGACTTTTGGCCCAAAATTGGGCCTACAGGAATGACTATAACGGCACGGTTTGCCGATAAGACGGTCACCGATTCCAAAAGTGAATGCGTCTATGCGACCGACAGCATGTGAGCTTCCATAGGAGACCATCAAAAGTTGTCTAGGCAGAAGTCACCTTTTGGCCCATTTTTGGGCATGACTATAACGGCACGGGTTGCCGATAAGACGGTCACCGATTCCAAAAGGGAATGCGTCTATGCGACCGGCAGCATGTGAGCTTCCATAGGAGACCATCAAAAGTTGTCTAGGCAAAAGTGACTTTTGGCCCAAAATTGGGCCTACAGGAATGACTATTACGGCACGGTTTGCCGATAAGACGCTCACCGATTCCAAAAGTGAATGCGTCTATGCGACCGACAGCATGTGAGCTTCCATAGGAGACCATCAAAAGTTGTCTAGGCCAAAGTGACTTTTGGCCCAAAATTGGGCCTACAGGAATGACTATAACGGCACGGTTTGCCGATAAGACGGTCACCGATTCCAAAAGTGAATGCGTCTATGCGACCGACAGCATGTGAGCTTCCATAGGAGACCATCAAAAGTTGTCTAGGCCAAAGTCACCTTTTGGCCCATTTTTGGGCATGACTATAACGGCACGGGTTGCCGATAAGACGGTCACCGATTCCAAAAGGGAATGCGTCTATGCGACCGGCAGCTTGTGAGCTTCCATAGGAGACCATCAAAAGTTGTCTAGGCCAAAGTGACTTTTGGCCCAAAATTGGGCCTACAGGAATGACTATTACGGCACGGTTTGCCGATAAGACGGTCACCGATTCCAAAAGTGAATGCGTCTATGCGACCGACAGCATGTGAGCTTCCATAGGAGACCATCAAAAGTTGTCTAGGCCAAAGTCACCTTTTGGCCCATTTTTGGGCATGACTATAACGGCACGGGTTGCCGATAAGACGGTCACCGATTCCAAAAGGGAATGCGTCTATGCGACCGGCAGCATGTGAGCTTCCATAGGAGACCATCAAAAGTTGTCTAGGCCAAAGTGACTTTTGGCCCAAAATTGGGCCTACAGGAATGACTATAACGGCACGGTTTGCCGACAAGACGCTCACCGATTCCAAAAGTGAATGCGTCTATGCGACCGACATCATGTGAGCTTCCATAGGAGACCATCAAAAGTTGTCTAGGCCAAAGTGACTTTTGGCCCAAAATTGGGCCTACAGGAATGACTATAACGGCACGGGTTGCCGATAAGACGGTCACCTATTCCAAAAGTGAATGCGTCTATGCGACCGACAGCATGTGAGCTTCCATAGGAGACCATCAAAAGTTGTCTAGGCCAAAGTGACTTTTGGCCCAAAATTGGGCCTACAGGAATGACTATAACGGCACGGTTTGCCGATAAGACGGTCACCGATTCCAAAAGTGAATGCGTCTATGCGACCGACAGCATGTGAGCTTCCATAGGAGACCATCAAAAGTTGTCTAGGCAGAAGTCACCTTTTGGCCCATTTTTGGGCATGACTATAACGGCACGGGTTGCCGATAAGACGGTCACCGATTCCAAAAGGGAATGCGTCTATGCGACCGGCAGCATGTGAGCTTCCATAGGAGACCATCAAAAGTTGTCTAGGCCAAAGTGACTTTTGGCCCAAAATTGGGCCTACAGGAATGACTATAACGGCACGGTTTGCCGATAAGACGCTCACCGATTCCAAAAGTGAATGCGTCTATGCGACCGACAGCATGTGAGCTTCCATAGGAGACCATCAAAAGTTGTCTAGGCCAAAGTGACTTTTGGCCCAAAATTGGGCCTACAGGAATGACTATAACGGCACGGTTTGCCGATAAGACGGTCACCGATTCCAAAAGTGAATGCGTCTATGCGACCGACAGCATGTGAGCTTCCATAGGAGACCATCAAAAGTTGTCTAGGCCAAAGTCACCTTTTGGCCCATTTTTGGGCCTGACTATACCGGCACGGGTTGCCGATAAGACGGTCACCGCTTCCAAAAGGGAATGCGTCTATGCGACCGGCAGCTTGTGAGCTTCCATAGGAGACCATCAAAAGTTGTCTAGGCCAAAGTGACTTTTGGCCCAAAATTGGGCCTACAGGAATGACTATAACGGCACGGTTTGCCGATAAGACGGTCACCGATTCCAAAAGTGAATGCGTCTATGCGACCGACAGCATGTGAGCTTCCATAGGAGACCATCAAAAGTTGTCTAGGCCAAAGTCACCTTTTGGCCCATTTTTGGGCATGACTATAACGGCACGGGTTGCCGATAAGACGGTCACCGATTCCAAAAGGGAATGCGTCTATGCGACCGGCAGCATGTGAGCTTCCATAGGAGACCATCAAAAGTTGTCTAGGCCAAAGTGACTTTTGGCCCAAAATTGGGCCTACAGGAATGACTATAACGGCACGGTTTGCCGACAAGACGCTCACCGATTCCAAAAGTGAATGCGTCTATGCGACCGACATCATGTGAGCTTCCATAGGAGACCATCAAAAGTTGTCTAGGCCAAAGTGACTTTTGGCCCAAAATTGGGCCTACAGGAATGACTATAACGGCACGGGTTGCCGATAAGACGGTCACCGATTCCAAAAGTGAATGCGTCTATGCGACCGACAGCATGTGAGCTTCCATAGGAGACCATCAAAAGTTGTCTAGGCCAAAGTCACCTTTTGGCCCATTTTTGGGCATGACTATAACGGCACGGGTTGCCGATAAGACGGTCACCGATTCCAAAAGGGAATGCGTCTATGCGACCGGCAGCATGTGAGCTTCCATAGGAGACCATCAAAAGTTGTCTAGGCCAAAGTGACTTTTGGCCCAAAATTGGGCCTACAGGAATGACTATAACGGCACGGTTTGCCGATAAGAGGCTCACCGATTCCAAAAGTGAATGCGTCTATGCGACCGACAGCATGTGAGCTTCCATAGGAGACCATCAAAAGTTGTCTAGGCCAAAGTGACTTTTGGCCCAAAATTGGGCCTACAGGAATGACTATAACGGCACGGTTTGCCGATAAGACGGTCACCGATTCCAAAAGTGAATGCGTCTATGCGACCGACAGCATGTGAGCTTCCATAGGAGACCATCAAAAGTTGTCTAGGCCAAAGTCACCTTTTGGCCCATTTTTGGGCATGACTATAACGGCACGGGTTGCCGATAAGACGGTCACCGATTCCAAAAGGGAATGCGTCTATGCGACCGGCAGCATGTGAGCTTCCATAGGAGACCATCAAAAGTTGTCTAGGCCAAAGTCACCTTTTGGCCCATTTTTGGGCATGACTATAACGGCACGGGTTGCCGATAAGACGGTCACCGATTCCAAAAGGGAATGCGTCTATGCGACCGGCAGCATGTGAGCTTCCATAGGAGACCATCAAAAGTTGTCTAGGCCAAAGTGACTTTTGGCCCAAAATTGGGCCTACAGGAATGACTATAACGGCACGGTTTGCCGATAAGACGCTCACCGATTCCAAAAGTGAATGCGTCTATGCGACCGACAGCATGTGAGCTTCCATAGGAGACCATCAAAAGTTGTCTAGGCCAAAGTGACTTTTGGCCCAAAATTGGGCCTACAGGAATGACTATAACGGCACGGTTTGCCGATAAGACGGTCACCGATTCCAAAAGTGAATGCGTCTATGCGACCGACAGCATGTGAGCTTCCATAGGAGACCATCAAAAGTTGTCTAGGCAGAAGTCACCTTTTGGCCCATTTTTGGGCATGACTATAACGGCACGGGTTGCCGATAAGACGGTCACCGATTCCAAAAGGGAATGCGTCTATGCGACCGGCAGCATGTGAGCTTCCATAGGAGACCATCAAAAGTTGTCTAGGCCAAAGTGACTTTTGGCCCAAAATTGGGCCTACAGGAATGACTATAACGGCACGGTTTGCGGATAAGACGCTCACCGATTCCAAAAGTGAATGCGTCTATGCGACCGACAGCATGTGAGCTTCCATAGGAGACCATCAAAAGTTGTCTAGGCCAAAGTGACTTTTGGCCCAAAATTGGGCCTACAGGAATGACTATTACGGCACGGTTTGCCGATAAGACGGTCACCGATTCCAAAAGTGAATGCGTCTATGCGACCGACAGCATGTGAGCTTCCATAGGAGACCATCAAAAGTTGTCTAGGCCAAAGTGACTTTTGGCCCAAAATTGGGCCTACAGGAATGACTATAACGGCACGGTTTGCCGATAAGACGCTCACCGATTCCAAAAGTGAATGCGTCTATGCGACCGACAGCATGTGAGCTTCCATAGGAGACCATCAAAAGTTGTCTAGGCCAAAGTGACTTTTGGCCCAAAATTGGGCCTACAGGAATGACTATAACGGCACGGTTTGCCGATAAGACGGTCACCGATTCCAAAAGTGAATGCGTCTATGCGACCGACAGCATGTGAGCTTCCATAGGAGACCATCAAAAGTTGTCTAGGCCAAAGTCACCTTTTGGCCCATTTTTGGGCATGACTATAACGGCACGGGTTGCCGATAAGACGGTCACCGATTCCAAAAGGGAATGCGTCTATGCGACCGGCAGCATGTGAGCTTCCATAGGAGACCATCAAAAGTTGTCTAGGCCAAAGTGACTTTTGGCCCCAAATTGGGCCTACAGGAATGACTATAACGGCACGGTTTGCCGATAAGACGCTCACCGATTCCAAAAGTGAATGCGTCTATGCGACCGACAGCATGTGAGCTTCCATAGGAGACCATCAAAAGTTGTCTAGGCCAAAGTCACCTTTTGGCCCATTTTTGGGCATGACTATAACGGCACGGGTTGCCGATAAGACGGTCACCGATTCCAAAAGGGAATGCGTCTATGCGACCGGCAGCATGTGAGCTTCCATAGGAGACCATCAAAAGTTGTCTAGGCCAAAGTGACTTTTGGCCCAAAATTGGGCCTACAGGAATGACTATAACGGCACGGTTTGCCGATAAGACGCTCACCGATTCCAAAAGTGAATGCGTCTATGCGACCGACAGCATGTGAGCTTCCATAGGAGACCATCAAAAGTTGTCTAGTTCAAAGTGACTTTTGGCCCAAAATTGGGCCTACAGGAATGACTATAACGGCACGGTTTGCCGATAAGACGGTCACCGATTCCAAAAGTGAATGCGTCTATGCGACCGACAGCATGTGAGCTTCCATAGGAGACCATCAAAAGTTGTCTAGGCCAAAGTCACCTTTTGGCCCATTTTTGGGCATGACTATAACGGCACGGGTTGCCGATAAGACGGTCACCGATTCCAAAAGGGAATGCGTCTATGCGACCGGCAGCATGTGAGCTTCCATAGGAGACCATCAAAAGTTGTCTAGGCCAAAGTGACTTTTGGCCCAAAATTGGGCCTACAGGAATGACTATAACGGCACGGTTTGCCGATAAGACGCTCACCGATTCCAAAAGTGAATGCGTCTATGCGACCGACAGCATGTGAGCTTCCATAGGAGACCATCAAAAGTTGTCTAGGCCAAAGTGACTTTTGGCCCAAAATTGGGCCAACAGGAATGACTATAACGGCACGGTTTGCCGATAAGACGGTCACCGATTCCAAAAGTGAATGCGTCTATGCGACCGACAGCATGTGAGCTTCCATAGGAGACCATCAAAAGTTGTCTAGGCCAAAGTCACCTTTTGGCCCATTTTTGGGCATGACTATAACGGCACGGGTTGCCGATAAGACGGTTACCGATTCCAAAAGGGAATGCGTCTATGCGACCGGCAGCATGTGAGCTTCCATAGGAGACCATCAAAAGTTGTCTAGGCCAAAGTGACTTTTGGCCCAAAATTGGGCCTACAGGAATGACTATAACGGCACGGTTTGCCGATAAGACGCTCACCGATTCCAAAAGTGAATGCGTCTATGCGACCGACAGCATGTGAGCTTCCATAGGAGACCATCAAAAGTTGTCTAGGCCAAAGTGACTTTTGGCCCAAAATTGGGCCTACAGGAATGACTATAACGGCACGGTTTGCCGATAAGACGGTCACCGATTCCAAAACTGAATGCGTCTATGCGACCGACAGCATGTGAGCTTCCATAGGAGACCATCAAAAGTTGTCTAGGCCAAAGTCACCTTTTGGCCCATTTTTGGGCATGACTATAACGGCACGGGTTGCCGATAAGACGGTCACCGATTCCAAAAGGGAATGCGTCTATGCGACCGGCAGCATGTGAGCTTCCATAGGAGACCATCAAAAGTTGTCTAGGCCAAAATTGACTTTTGGCCCAAAATTGGGCCTACAGGAATGACTATAACGGCACGGTTTGCCGATAAGACGCTCACCGATTCCAAAAGTGAATGCGTCTATGCGACCGACAGCATGTGAGCTTCCATAGGAGACCATCAAAAGTTGTCTAGGCCAAAGTGACTTTTGGCCCAAAATTGGGCCTACAGGAATGACTATAACGGCACGGTTTGCCGATAAGACGGTCACCGATTCCAAAAGTGAATGCGTCTATGCGACCGACAGCATGTGAGCTTCCATAGGAGACCATCAAAAGTTGTCTAGGCCAAAGTCACCTTTTGGCCCATTTTTGGGCATGACTATAACGGCACGGGTTGCTGATAAGACGGTCACCGATTCCAAAAGGGAATGCGTCTATGCGACCGGCAGCATGTGAGCTTCCATAGGAGACCATCAAAAGTTGTCTAGGCCAAAGTGACTTTTGGCCCAAAATTGGGCCTACAGGAATGACTATAACGGCACGGTTTGCCGATAAGACGCTCACCGATTCCAAAAGTGAATGCGTCTATGCGACCGACAGCATGTGAGCTTCCATAGGAGACCATCAAAAGTTGTCTAGGCCAAAGTGACTTTTGGCCCAAAATTGGGCCTACAGGAATGACTATAACGGCACGGTTTGCCGATAAGACGGTCACCGATTCCAAAAGGGAATGCGTCTATGCGACCGGCAGCATGTGAGCTTCCATAGGAGACCATCAAAAGTTGTCTAGGCCAAAGTGACTTTTGGCCCAAAATTGGGCCTACAGGAATGACTATAACGGCACGGTTTGCCGATAAGACGGTCACCGATTCCAAAAGTGAATGCGTCTATGCGACCGACAGCATGTGAGCTTCCATAGGAGACCATCAAAAGTTGTCTAGGCCAAAGTCACCTTTTGGCCCATTTTTGGGCATGACTATAACGGCACGGGTTGCCGATAAGACGGTCACCGATTCCAAAAGGGAATGCGTCTATGCGACCGGCAGCATGTGAGCTTCCATAGGAGACCATCAAAAGTTGTCTAGGCCAAAGTGACTTTTGGCCCAAAATTGGGCCTACAGGAATGACTATAACGGCACGGTTTGCCGATAAGACGCTCACCGATTCCAAAAGTGAATGCGTCTATGCGACCGACAGCACGTGAGCTTCCATAGGAGACCATCAAAAGTTGTCTAGGCCAAAGTGACTTTTGGCCCAAAATTGGGCCTACAGGAATGACTATAACGGCACGGTTTGCCGATAAGACGGTCACCGATTCCAAAACTGAATGCGTCTATGCGACCGACAGCATGTGAGCTTCCATAGGAGACCATCAAAAGTTGTCTAGGCCAAAGTCACCTTTTGGCCCATTTTTGGGCATGACTATAACGGCACGGGTTGCCGATAAGTCGGTCACCGATTCCAAAAGGGAATGCGTCTATGCGACCGGCAGCATGTGAGCTTCCATAGGAGACCATCAAAAGTTGTCTAGGCCAAAGTGACTTTTGGCCCAAAATTGGGCCTACAGGAATGACTATAACGGCACGGTTTGCCGATAAGACGCTCACCGATTCCAAAAGTGAATGCGTCTATGCGACCGACAGCATGTGAGCTTCCATAGGAGACCATCAAAAGTTGTCTAGGCCAAAGTGACTTTTGGCCCAAAATTGGGCCTACAGGAATGACTATAACGGCACGGTTTGCCGATAAGACGCTCACCGATTCCAAAAGTGAATGCGTCTATGCGACCGACAGCATGTGAGCTTCCATAGGAGACCATCAAAAGTTGTCTAGGCCAAAGTCACCTTTTGGCCCATTTTTGGGCATGACTATAACGGCACGGGTTGCCGATAAGACGGTCACCGATTCCAAAAGGGAATGCGTCTATGCGACCGGCAGCATGTGAGCTTCCATAGGAGACCATCAAAAGTTGTCTAGGCCAAAGTGACTTTTGGCCCAAAATTGGGCCTACAGGAATGACTATAACGGCACGGTTTGCCGATAAGTCGCTCACCGATTCCAAAAGTGAATGCGTCTATGCGACCGACAGCATGTGAGCTTCCATAGGAGACCATCAAAAGTTGTCTAGGCCAAAGTGACTTTTGGCCCAAAATTGGGCCTACAGGAATGACTATAACGGCACGGTTTGCCGATAAGACGGTCACCGATTCCAAAAGTGAATGCGTCTATGCGACCGACAGCATGTGAGCTTCCATAGGAGACCATCAAAAGTTGTCTAGGCCAAAGTCACCTTTTGGCCCATTTTTGGGCATGACTATAACGGCACGGGTTGCCGATAAGACGGTCACCGATTCCAAAAGGGAATGCGTCTATGCGACCGGCAGCATGTGAGCTTCCATAGGAGACCATCAAAAGTTGTCTAGGCCAAAGTGACTTTTGGCCCAAAATTGGGCCTACAGGAATGACTATAACGGCACGGTTTGCCGATAAGACGCTCACCGATTCCAAAAGTGAATGCGTCTATGCGACCGACAGCATGTGAGCTTCCATAGGAGACCATCAAAAGTTGTCTAGGCCAAAGTGACTTTTGGCCCAAAATTGGGCCTACAGGAATGACTATAACGGCACGGTTTGCCGATAAGACGCTCACCGATTCCAAAAGTGAATGCGTCTATGCGACCGACAGCATGTGAGCTTCCATAGGAGACAATCAAAAGTTGTCTAGGCCAAAGTCACCTTTTGGCCCATTTTTGGGCATGACTATAACGGCACGGGTTGCCGATAAGACAGTCACCGATTCCAAAAGGGAATGCGTCTATGCGACCGGC
Organism: Gibbula magus; assembly: GCA_936450465.1. Taxonomy (NCBI): domain Eukaryota; kingdom Metazoa; phylum Mollusca; class Gastropoda; order Trochida; family Trochidae; genus Gibbula; species Gibbula magus. Next base: position 56,263 of record CAKZFU010000102.1, on the reverse strand, counting down.
AGCATGTGAGCTTCCATAGGAGACCATCAAAAGTTGTCTAGGCCAAAGTGACTTTTGGCCCAAAATTGGGCCTACAGGAATGACTATAACGGCACGGTTTGCCGATAAGACGCTCACCGATTCCAAAAGTGAATGCGTCTATGCGACCGACAGCATGTGAGCTTCCATAGGAGACCATCAAAAGTTGTCTAGGCCAAAGTCACCTTTTGGCCCATTTTTGGGCATGACTATAACGGCACGGGTTGCCGATAAGACGGTCACCGATTCCAAAAGGGAATGCGTCTATGCGACCGGCAGCATGTGAGCTTCCATAGGAGACCATCAAAAGTTGTCTAGGCCAAAGTGACTTTTGGCCCAAAATTGGGCCTACAGGAATGACTATAACGGCACGGTTTGCCGATAAGACGCTCACCGATTCCAAAAGTGAATGCGTCTATGCGACCGGCAGCATGTGAGCTTCCATAGGAGACCATCAAAAGTTGTCTAGGCCAAAGTGACTTTTGGCCCAAAATTGGGCCTACAGGAATGACTATAACGGCACGGTTTGCCGATAAGACGGTCACCGTTTCCAAAAGTGAATGCGTCTATGCGACCGACAGCATGTGAGCTTCCATAGGAGACCATCAAAAGTTGTCTAGGCCAAAGTCACCTTTTGGCCCATTTTTGGGCATGACTATAACGGCACGGGTTGCCGATAAGACGGTCACCGATTCCAAAAGGGAATGCGTCTATGCGACCGGCAGCATGTGAGCTTCCATAGGAGACCATCAAAAGTTGTCTAGGCCAAAGTGACTTTTGGCCCAAAATTGGGCCTACAGGAATGACTATAACGGCACGGTTTGCCGATAAGACGCTCACCGATTCCAAAAGTGAATGCGTCTATGCGACCGACAGCATGTGAGCTTCCATAGGAGACCATCAAAAGTTGTCTAGGCCAAAGTGACTTTTGGCCCAAAATTGGGCCTACAGGAATGACTATAACGGCACGGTTTGCCGATAAGACGGTCACCGATTCCAAAAGTGAATGCGTCTATGCGACCGACAGCATGTGAGCTTCCATAGGAGGCCATCAAAAGTTGTCTAGGCCAAAGTCACCTTTTGGCCCATTTTTGGGCATGACTATAACGGCACGGGTTGCCGATAAGACGGTCACCGATTCCAAAAGGGAATGCGTCTATGCGACCGGCAGCATGTGAGCTTCCATAGGAGACCATCAAAAGTTGTCTAGGCCAAAGTGACTTTTGGCCCAAAATTGGGCCTACAGGAATGACTATAACGGCACGGTTTGCCGATAAGACGCTCACCGATTCCAAAAGTGAATGCGTCTATGCGACCGACAGCATGTGAGCTTCCATAGGAGACCATCAAAAGTTGTCTAGGCCAAAGTGACTTTTGGCCCAAAATTGGGCCTACAGGAATGACTATAACGGCACGGTTTGCCGATAAGACGGTCACCGATTCCAAAAGTGAATGCGTCTATGCGACCGACAGCATGTGAGCTTCCATAGGAGACCATCAAAAGTTGTCTAGGCCAAAGTCACCTTTTGGCCCATTTTTGGGCATGACTATAACGGCACGGGTTGCCGATAAGACGGTCACCGATTCCAAAAGGGAATGCGTCTATGCGACCGGCAGCATGTGAGCTTCCATAGGAGACCATCAAAAGTTGTCTAGGCCAAAGTGACTTTTGGCCCAAAATTGGGCCTACAGGAATGACTATAACGGCACGGTTTGCCGATAAGACGCTCACCGATTCCAAAAGTGAATGCGTCTATGCGACCGACAGCATGTGAGCTTCCATAGGAGACCATCAAAAGTTGTCTAGGCCAAAGTGACTTTTGGCCCAAAATTGGGCCTACAGGAATGACTATAACGGCACGGTTTGCCGATAAGACGGTCACCGATTCCAAAAGTGAATGCGTCTATGCGACCGACAGCATGTGAGCTTCCATAGGAGACCATCAAAAGTTGTCTAGGCCAAAGTCACCTTTTGGCCCATTTTTGGGCATGACTATAACGGCACGGGTTGCCGATAAGACGGTCACCGATTCCAAAAGGGAATGCGTCTATGCGACCGGCAGCATGTGAGCTTCCATAGGAGACCATCAAAAGTTGTCTAGGCCAAAGTGACTTTTGGCCCAAAATTGGGCCTACAGGAATGACTATAACGGCACGGTTTGCCGATAAGACGCTCACCGATTCCAAAAGTGAATGCGTCTATGCGACCGACAGCATGTGAGCTTCCATAGGAGACCATCAAAAGTTGTCTAGGCCAAAGTGACTTTTGGCCCAAAATTGGGCCTACAGGAATGACTATAACGGCACGGTTTGCCGATAAGACGGTCACCGATTCCAAAAGTGAATGCGTCTATGCGACCGACAGCATGTGAGCTTCCATAGGAGACCATCTAAAGTTGTCTAGGCCAAAGTCACCTTTTGGCCCATTTTTGGGCATGACTATAACGGCACGGGTTGCCGATAAGACGGTCACCGATTCCAAAAGGGAATGCGTCTATGCGACCGGCAGCATGTGAACTTCCATAGGAGACCATCAAAAGTTGTCTAGGCCAAAGTGACTTTTGGCCCAAAATTGGGCCTACAGGAATGACTATAACGGCACGGTTTGCCGATAAGACGCTCACCGATTCCAAAAGTGAATGCGTCTATGCGACCGACAGCATGTGAGCTTCCATAGGAGACCATCAAAAGTTGTCTAGGCCAAAGTGACTTTTGGCCCAAAATTGGGCCTACAGGAATGACTATAACGGCACGGTTTGCCGATAAGACGGTCACCGATTCCAAAAGTGAATGCGTCTATGCGACCGACAGCATGTGAGCTTCCATAGGAGACCATCAAAAGTTGTCTAGGCCAAAGTCACCTTTTGGCCCATTTTTGGGCATGACTATAACGGCACGGGTTGCCGATAAGACGGTCACCGATTCCAAAAGGGAATGCGTCTATGCGACCGACAGCATGTGAGCTTCCATAGGAGACCATCAAAAGTTGTCTAGGCCAAAGTGACTTTTGGCCCAAAATTGGGCCTACAGGAATGACTATAACGGCACGGTTTGCCGATAAGACGCTCACCGATTCCAAAAGTGAATGCGTCTATGCGACCGACAGCATGTGAGCTTCCATAGGAGACCATCAAAAGTTGTCTAGGCCAAAGTGACTTTTGGCCCAAAATTGGGCCTACAGGAATGACTATAACGGCACGGTTTGCCGATAAGACGGTCACCGATTCCAAAAGTGAATGCGTCTATGCGACCGACAGCATGTGAGCTTCCATAGGAGACCATCAAAAGTTGTCTAGGCCAAAGTCACCTTTTGGCCCATTTTTGGGCATGACTATAACGGCACGGTTTGCCGATAAGACGCTCACCGATTCCAAAAGTGAATGCGTCTATGCGACCGACAGCATGTGAGCTTCCATAGGAGACCATCAAAAGTTGTCTAGGCCAAAGTGACTTTTGGCCCAAAATTGGGCCTACAGGAATGACTATAACGGCACGGTTTGCCGATAAGACGGTCACCGATTCCAAAAGTGAATGCGTCTATGCGACCGACAGCATGTGAGCTTCCATAGGAGACCATCAAAAGTTGTCTAGGCCAAAGTCACCTTTTGGCCCATTTTTGGGCATGACTATAACGGGACGGGTTGCCGATAAGACGGTCACCGATTCCAAAAGGGAAAAGTGAATGCGTCTATGCGACCGACAGCATGTGAGCTTCCATAGGAGACCATCAAAAGTTGTCTAGGCCAAAGTCACCTTTTGGCCCATTTTTGGGCATGACTATAACGGCACGGGTTGCCGATAAGACGGTCACCGATTCCAAAAGGGAATGCGTCTATGCGACCGACAGCATGTGAGCTTCCATAGGAGACCATCAAAAGTTGTCTAGGCCAAAGTGACTTTTGGCCCAAAATTGGGCCTACAGGAATGACTATAACGGCACGGTTTGCCGATAAGACGCTCACCGATTCCAAAAGTGAATGCGTCTATGCGACCGACAGCATGTGAGCTTCCATAGGAGACCATCAAAAGTTGTCTAGGCCAAAGTGACTTTTGGCCCAAAATTGGGCCTACAGGAATGACTATAACGGCACGGTTTGCCGATAAGACGGTCACCGATTCCAAAAGTGAATGCGTCTATGCGACCGTCAGCATGTGAGCTTCCATAGGAGACCATCAAAAGTTGTCTAGGCCAAAGTCACCTTTTGGCCCACTTTTGGGCATGACTATAACGGCACGGTTTGCCGATAAGACGCTCACCGATTCCAAAAGTGAATGCGTCTATGCGACCGACAGCATGTGAGCTTCCATAGGAGACCATCAAAAGTTGTCTAGGCCAAAGTGACTTTTGGCCCAAAATTGGGCCTACAGGAATGACTATAACGGCACGGTTTGCCGATAAGACGGTCACCGATTCCAAAAGTGAATGCGTCTATGCGACCGACAGCATGTGAGCTTCCATAGGAGACCATCAAAAGTTGTCTAGGCCAAAGTCACCTTTTGGCCCATTTTTGGGCATGACTATAACGGGACGGGTTGCCGATAAGACGGTCACCGATTCCAAAAGGGAATGCGTCTATGCGACCGGCAGCATGTGAGCTTCCATAGGAGACCATCAAAAGTTGTCTAGGCCAAAGTGACTTTTGGCCCAAAATTGGGCCTACAGGAATGACTATAACGGCACGGTTTGCCGATAAGACGCTCACCGATTCCAAAAGTGAATGCGTCTATGCGACCGACAGCATGTGAGCTTCCATAGGAGACCATCAAAAGTTGTCTAGGCCAAAGTGACTTTTGGCCCAAAATTGGGCCTACAGGAATGACTATAACGGCACGGTTTGCCGATAAGACGGTCACCGATTCCAAAAGTGAATGCGTCTATGCGACCGACAGCATGTGAGCTTCCATAGGAGACCATCAAAAGTTGTCTAGGCCAAAGTCACCTTTTGGCCCATTTTTGGGCATGACTATAACGGCACGGGTTGCCGATAAGACGGTCACCGATTCCAAAAGGGAATGCGTCTATGCGACCGACAGCATGTGAGCTTCCATAGGAGACCATCAAAAGTTGTCTAGGCCAAAGTGACTTTTGGCCCAAAATTGGGCCTACAGGAATGACTATAACGGCACGGTTTGCCGATAAGACGCTCACCGATTCCAAAAGTGAATGCGTCTATGCGACCGACAGCATGTGAGCTTCCATAGGAGACCATCAAAAGTTGTCTAGGCCAAAGTCACCTTTTGGCCCATTTTTGGGCATGACTATAACGGCACGGGTTGCCGATAAGACGGTCACCGATTCCAAAAGGGAATGCGTCTATGCGACCGGCAGCATGTGAGCTTCCATAGGAGACCATCAAAAGTTGTCTAGGCCAAAGTGACTTTTGGCCCAAAATTGGGCCTACAGGAATGACTATAACGGCACGGTTTGCCGATAAGACGCTCACCGATTCCAAAAGTGAATGCGTCTATGCGACCGACAGCATGTGAGCTTCCATAGGAGACCATCAAAAGTTGTCTAGGCCAAAGTGACTTTTGGCCCAAAATTGGGCCTACAGGAATGACTATAACGGCACGGTTTGCCGATAAGACGGTCACCGATTCCAAAAGTGAATGCGTCTATGCGACCGACAGCATGTGAGCTTCCATAGGAGACCATCAAAAGTTGTCTAGGCCAAAGTCACCTTTTGGCCCATTTTTGGGCATGACTATAACGGCACGGGTTGCCGATAAGACGGTCACCGATTCCAAAAGGGAATGCGTCTATGCGACCGGCAGCATGTGAGCTTCCATAGGAGACCATCAAAAGTTGTCTAGGCCAAAGTGACTTTTGGCCCAAAATTGGGCCTACAGGAATGACTATAACGGCACGGTTTGCCGATAAGACGCTCACCGATTCCAAAAGTGAATGCGTCTATGCGACCGACAGCATGTGAGCTTCCATAGGAGACCATCAAAAGTTGTCTAGGCCAAAGTGACTTTTGGCCCAAAATTGGGCCTACAGGAATGACTATAACGGCACGGTTTGCCGATAAGACGGTCACCGATTCCAAAAGTGAATGCGTCTATGCGACCGACAGCATGTGAGCTTCCATAGGAGACCATCAAAAGTTGTCTAGGCCAAAGTCACCTTTTGGCCCATTTTTGGGCATGACTATAACGGCACGGGTTGCCGATAAGACGGTCACCGATTCCAAAAGGGAATGCGTCTATGCGACCGGCAGCATGTGAGCTTCCATAGGAGACCATCAAAAGTTGTCTAGGCCAAAGTGACTTTTGGCCCAAAATTGGGCCTACAGGAATGACTATAACGACACGGTTTGCCGATAAGACGCTCACCGATTCCAAAAGTGAATGCGTCTATGCGACCGACAGCATGTGAGCTTCCATAGGAGACCATCAAAAGTTGTCTAGGCCAAAGTGACGTTTGGCCCAAAATTGGGCCTACAGGAATGACTATAACGGCACGGTTTGCCGATAAGACGGTCACCGATTCCAAAAGTGAATGCGTCTATGCGACCGACAGCATGTGAGCTTCCATAGGAGACCATCAAAAGTTGTCTAGGCCAAAGTCACCTTTTGGCCCATTTTTGGGCATGACTATAACGGCACGGGTTGCCGATAAGACGGTCACCGATTCCAAAAGGGAATGCGTCTATGCGACCGGCAGCATGTGAGCTTCCATAGGAGACCATCAAAAGTTGTCTAGGCCAAAGTGACTTTTGGCCCAAAATTGGGCCTACAGGAATGACTATAACGGCACGGTTTGCCGATAAGACGCTCACCGATTCCAAAAGTGAATGCGTCTATGCGACCGACAGCATGTGAGCTTCCATAGGAGACCATCAAAAGTTGTCTAGGCCAAAGTGACTTTTGGCCCAAAATTGGGCCTACAGGAATGACTATAACGGCACGGTTTGCCGATAAGACGGTCACCGATTCCAAAAGTGAATGCGTCTATGCGACCGACAGCATGTGAGCTTCCATAGGAGACCATCTAAAGTTGTCTAGGCCAAAGTCACCTTTTGGCCCATTTTTGGGCATGACTATAACGGCACGGGTTGCCGATAAGACGGTCACCGATTCCAAAAGGGAATGCGTCTATGCGACCGGCAGCATGTGAGCTTCCATAGGAGACCATCAAAAGTTGTCTAGGCCAAAGTGACTTTTGGCCCAAAATTGGGCCTACAGGAATGACTATAACGGCACGGTTTGCCGATAAGACGCTCACCGATTCCAAAAGTGAATGCGTCTATGCGACCGACAGCATGTGAGCTTCCATAGGAGACCATCAAAAGTTGTCTAGGCCAAAGTGACTTTTGGCCCAAAATTGGGCCTACAGGAATGACTATAACGGCACGGTTTGCCGATAAGACGGTCACCGATTCCAAAAGTGAATGCGTCTATGCGACCGACAGCATGTGAGCTTCCATAGGAGACCATCAAAAGTTGTCTAGGCCAAAGTCACCTTTTGGCCCATTTTTGGGCATGACTATAACGGCACGGGTTGCCGATAAGACGGTCACCGATTCCAAAAGGGAATGCGTCTATGCGACCGACAGCATGTGAGCTTCCATAGGAGACCATCAAAAGTTGTCTAGGCCAAAGTGACTTTTGGCCCAAAATTGGGCCTACAGGAATGACTATAACGGCACGGTTTGCCGATAAGACGCTCACCGATTCCAAAAGTGAATGCGTCTATGCGACCGACAGCATGTGAGCTTCCATAGGAGACCATCAAAAGTTGTCTAGGCCAAAGTGACTTTTGGCCCAAAATTGGGCCTACAGGAATGACTATAACGGCACGGTTTGCCGATAAGACGGTCACCGATTCCAAAAGTGAATGCGTCTATGCGACCGACAGCATGTGAGCTTCCATAGGAGACCATCAAAAGTTGTCTAGGCCAAAGTCACCTTTTGGCCCATTTTTGGGCATGACTATAACGGCACGGTTTGCCGATAAGACGCTCACCGATTCCAAAAGTGAATGCGTCTATGCGACCGACAGCATGTGAGCTTCCATAGGAGACCATCAAAAGTTGTCTAGGCCAAAGTGACTTTTGGCCCAAAATTGGGCCTACAGGAATGACTATAACGGCACGGTTTGCCGATAAGACGGTCACCGATTCCAAAAGTGAATGCGTCTATGCGACCGACAGCATGTGAGCTTCCATAGGAGACCATCAAAAGTTGTCTAGGCCAAAGTCACCTTTTGGCCCATTTTTGGGCATGACTATAACGGGACGGGTTGCCGATAAGACGGTCACCGATTCCAAAAGGGAATGCGTCTATGCGACCGGCAGCATGTGAGCTTCCATAGGAGACCATCAAAAGTTGTCTAGGCCAAAGTGACTTTTGGCCCATTTTTGGGCATGACTATAACGGCACGGTTTGCCGATAAGACGCTCACCGATTCCAAAAGTGAATGCGTCTATGCGACCGACAGCATGTGAGCTTCCATAGGAGACCATCAAAAGTTGTCTAGGCCAAAGTGACTTTTGGCCCAAAATTGGGCCTACAGGAATGACTATAACGGCACGGTTTGCCGATAAGACGGTCACCGATTCCAAAAGTGAATGCGTCTATGCGACCGACAGCATGTGAGCTTCCATAGGAGACCATCAAAAGTTGTCTAGGCCAAAGTCACCTTTTGGCCCATTTTTGGGCATGACTATAACGGCACGGGTTGCCGATAAGACGGTCACCGATTCCAAAAGGGAATGCGTCTATGCGACCGGCAGCATGTGAGCTTCCATAGGAGACCATCAAAAGTTGTCTAGGCCAAAGTGACTTTTGGCCCAAAATTGGGCCTACAGGAATGACTATAACGGCACGGTTTGCCGATAAGACGCTCACCGATTCCAAAAGTGAATGCGTCTATGCGACCGACAGCATGTGAGCTTCCATAGGAGACCATCAAAAGTTGTCTAGGCCAAAGTGACTTTTGGCCCAAAATTGGGCCTACAGGAATGACTATAACGGCACGGTTTGCCGATAAGACGGTCACCGATTCCAAAAGTGAATGCGTCTATGCGACCGACAGCATGTGAGCTTCCATAGGAGACCATCAAAAGTTGTCTAGGCCAAAGTCACCTTTTGGCCCATTTTTGGGCATGTCTATAACGGGACGGGTTGCCGATAAGACGGTCACCGATTCCAAAAGGGAATGCGTCTATGCGACCGGCAGCATGTGAGCTTCCATAGGAGACCATCAAAAGTTGTCTAGGCCAAAGTGACTTTTGGCCCAAAATTGGGCCTACAGGAATGACTATAACGGCACGGTTTGCCGATAAGACGCTCACCGATTCCAAAAGTGAATGCGTCTATGCGACCGACAGCATGTGAGCTTCCATAGGAGACCATCAAAAGTTGTCTAGGCCAAAGTGACTTTTGGCCCAAAATTGGGCCTACAGGAATGACTATAACGGCACGGTTTGCCGATAAGACGGTCACCGATTCCAAAAGTGAATGCGTCTATGCGACCGACAGCATGTGAGCTTCCATAGGAGACCATCAAAAGTTGTCTAGGCCAAAGTCACCTTTTGGCCCATTTTTGGGCATGACTATAACGGGACGGGTTGCCGATAAGACGGTCACCGATTCCAAAAGGGAATGCGTCTATGCGACCGGCAGCATGTGAGCTTCCATAGGAGACCATCAAAAGTTGTCTAGGCCAAAGTGACTTTTGGCCCAAAATTGGGCCTACAGGAATGACTATAACGGCACGGTTTGCCGATAAGACGCTCACCGATTCCAAAAGTGAATGCGTCTATGCGACCGACAGCATGTGAGCTTCCATAGGAGACCATCAAAAGTTGTCTAGGCCAAAGTGACTTTTGGCCCAAAATTGGGCCTACAGGAATGACTATAACGGCACGGTTTGCCGATAAGACGGTCACCGATTCCAAAAGTGAATGCGTCTATGCGACCGACAGCATGTGAGCTTCCATAGGAGACCATCAAAAGTTGTCTAGGCCAAAGTCACCTTTTGGCCCATTTTTGGGAATGACTATAACGGCACGGGTTGCCGATAAGACGGTCACCGATTCCAAAAGGGAATGCGTCTATGCGACCGACAGCATGTGAGCTTCCATAGGAGACCATCAAAAGTTGTCTAGGCCAAAGTGACTTTTGGCCCAAAATTGGGCCTACAGGAATGACTATAACGGCACGGTTTGCCGATAAGACGCTCACCGATTCCAAAAGTGAATGCGTCTATGCGACCGACAGCATGTGAGCTTCCATAGGAGACCATCAAAAGTTGTCTAGGCCAAAGTGACTTTTGGCCCAAAATTGGGCCTACAGGAATGACTATAACGGCACGGTTTGCCGATAAGACGCTCACCGATTCCAAAAGTGAATGCGTCTATGCGACCGACAGCATGTGAGCTTCCATAGGAGACCATCAAAAGTTGTCTAGGCCAAAGTGACTTTTGGCCCAAAATTGGGCCTACAGGAATGACTATAACGGCACGGTTTGCCGATAAGACGGTCACCGATTCCAAAAGTGAATGCGTCTATGCGACCGACAGCATGTGAGCTTCCATAGGAGACCATCAAAAGTTGTCTAGGCCAAAGTCACCTTTTGGCCCATTTTTGGGCATGACTATAACGGCACGGGTTGCCGATAAGACGGTCACCGATTCCAAAAGGGAATGCGTCTATGCGACCGACAGCATGTGAGCTTCCATAGGAGACCATCAAAAGTTGTCTAGGCCAAAGTGACTTTTGGCCCAAAATTGGGCCTACAGGAATGACTATAACGGCACGGTTTGCCGATAAGACGCTCACCGATTCCAAAAGTGAATGCGTCTATGCGACCGACAGCATGTGAGCTTCCATAGGAGACCATCAAAAGTTGTCTAGGCCAAAGTGACTTTTGGCCCAAAATTGGGCCTACAGGAATGACTATAACGGCACGGTTTGCCGATAAGACGGTCACCGATTCCAAAAGTGAATGCGTCTATGCGACCGACATCATGTGAGCTTCCATAGGAGACCATCAAAAGTTGTCTAGGCCAAAGTCACCTTTTGGCCCATTTTTGGGCATGACTATAACGGCACGGGTTGCCGATAAGACGGTCACCGATTCCAAAAGGGAATGCGTCTATGCGACCGGCAGCATGTGAGCTTCCATAGGAGACCATCAAAAGTTGTCTAGGCCAAAGTGACTTTTGGCCCAAAATTGGGCCTACAGGAATGACTATAACGGCACGGTTTGCCGATAAGACGGTCACCGATTCCAAAAGGGAATGCGTCTATGCGACCGGCAGCATGTGAGCTTCCATAGGAGACCATCAAAAGTTGTCTAGGCCAAAGTGACTTTTGGCCCAAAATTGGGCCTACAGGAATGACTATAACGGCACGGTTTGCCGATAAGACGCTCACCGATTCCAAAAGTGAATGCGTCTATGCGACCGACAGCATGTGAGCTTCCATAGGAGACCATCAAAAGTTGTCTAGGCCAAAGTGACTTTTGGCCCAAAATTGGGCCTACAGGAATGACTATAACGGCACGGTTTGCCGATAAGACGGTCACCGATTCCAAAAGTGAATGCGTCTATGCGACCGACAGCATGTGAGCTTCCATAGGAGACCATCAAAAGTTGTCTAGGCCAAAGTCACCTTTTGGCCCATTTTTGGGCATGACTATAACGGCACGGGTTGCCGATAAGACGGTCACCGATTCCAAAAGGGAATGCGTCTATGCGACCGGCAGCATGTGAGCTTCCATAGGAGACCATCAAAAGTTGTCTAGGCCAAAGTGACTTTTGGCCCAAAATTGGGCCTACAGGAATGACTATAACGGCACGGTTTGCCGATAAGACGCTCACCGATTCCAAAAGTGAATGCGTCTATGCGACCGACAGCATGTGAGCTTCCATAGGAGACCATCAAAAGTTGTCTAGGCCAAAGTGACTTTTGGCCCAAAATTGGGCCTACAGGAATGACTATAACGGCACGGTTTGCCGATAAGACGGTCACCGATTCCAAAAGTGAATGCGTCTATGCGACCGACAGCATGTGAGCTTCCATAGGAGACCATCAAAAGTTGTCTAGGCCAAAGTCACCTTTTGGCCCATTTTTGGGCATGACTATAACGGGACGGGTTGCCGATAAGACGGTCACCGATTCCAAAAGGGAATGCGTCTATGCGACCGGCAGCATGTGAGCTTCCATAGGAGACCATCAAAAGTTGTCTAGGCCAAAGTGACTTTTGGCCCAAAATTGGGCCTACAGGAATGACTATAACGGCACGGTTTGCCGATAAGACGCTCACCGATTCCAAAAGTGAATGCGTCTATGCGACCGACAGCATGTGAGCTTCCATAGGAGACCATCAAAAGTTGTCTAGGCCAAAGTGACTTTTGGCCCAAAATTGGGCCTACAGGAATGACTATAACGGCACGGTTTGCCGATAAGACGGTCACCGATTCCAAAAGTGAATGCGTCTATGCGACCGACAGCATGTGAGCTTCCATAGGAGACCATCAAAAGTTGTCTAGGCCAAAGTCACCTTTTGGCCCATTTTTGGGCATGACTATAACGGCACGGGTTGCCGATAAGACGGTCACCGATTCCAAAAGGGAATGCGTCTATGCGACCGACAGCATGTGAGCTTCCATAGGAGACCATCAAAAGTTGTCTAGGCCAAAGTGACTTTTGGCCCAAAATTGGGCCTACAGGAATGACTATAACGGCACGGTTTGCCGATAAGACGCTCACCGATTCCAAAAGTGAATGCGTCTATGCGACCGACAGCATGTGAGCTTCCATAGGAGACCATCAAAAGTTGTCTAGGCCAAAGTGACTTTTGGCCCAAAATTGGGCCTACAGGAATGACTATAACGGCACGGTTTGCCGATAAGACGGTCACCGATTCCAAAAGTGAATGCGTCTATGCGACCGACAGCATGTGAGCTTCCATAGGAGACCATCAAAAGTTGTCTAGGCCAAAGTCACCTTTTGGCCCATTTTTGGGCATGACTATAACGGCACGGGTTGCCGATAAGACGGTCACCGATTCCAAAAGGGAATGCGTCTATGCGACCGGCAGCATGTGAGCTTCCATAGGAGACCATCAAAAGTTGTCTAGGCCAAAGTCACCTTTTGGCCCATTTTTGGGCATGACTATAACGGCACGGGTTGCCGATAAGACGGTCACCGATTCCAAAAGGGAATGCGTCTATGCGACCGGCAGCATGTGAGCTTCCATAGGAGACCATCAAAAGTTGTCTAGGCCAAAGTGACTTTTGGCCCAAAATTGGGCCTACAGGAATGACTATAACGGCACGGTTTGCCGATAAGACGCTCACCGATTCCAAAAGGGAATGCGTCTATGCGACCGACAGCATGTGAGCTTCCATAGGAGACCATCAAAAGTTGTCTAGGCCAAAGTGACTTTTGGCCCAAAATTGGGCCTACAGGAATGACTATAACGGCACGGTTTGCCGATAAGACGGTCACCGATTCCAAAAGTGAATGCGTCTATGCGACCGACAGCATGTGAGCTTCCATAGGAGACCATCTAAAGTTGTCTAGGCCAAAGTCACCTTTTGGCCCATTTTTGGGCATGACTATAACGGCACGGGTTGCCGATAAGACGGTCACCGATTCCAAAAGGGAATGCGTCTATGCGACCGGCAGCATGTGAGCTTCCATAGGAGACCATCAAAAGTTGTCTAGGCCAAAGTGACTTTTGGCCCAAAATTGGGCCTACAGGAATGACTATAACGGCACGGTTTGCCGATAAGACGCTCACCGATTCCAAAAGTGAATGCGTCTATGCGACCGACAGCATGTGAGCTTCCATAGGAGACCATCAAAAGTTGTCTAGGCCAAAGTGACTTTTGGCCCAAAATTGGGCCTACAGGAATGACTATAACGGCACGGTTTGCCGATAAGACGGTCACCGATTCCAAAAGTGAATGCGTCTATGCGACCGACAGCATGTGAGCTTCCATAGGAGACCATCAAAAGTTGTCTAGGCCAAAGTCACCTTTTGGCCCATTTTTGGGCATGACTATAACGGCACGGGTTGCCGATAAGACGGTCACCGATTCCAAAAGGGAATGCGTCTATGCGACCGACAGCATGTGAGCTTCCATAGGAGACCATCAAAAGTTGTCTAGGCCAAAGTGACTTTTGGCCCAAAATTGGGCCTACAGGAATGACTATAACGGCACGGTTTGCCGATAAGACGCTCACCGATTCCAAAAGTGAATGCGTCTATGCGACCGACAGCATGTGAGCTTCCATAGGAGACCATCAAAAGTTGTCTAGGCCAAAGTGACTTTTGGCCCAAAATTGGGCCTACAGGAATGACTATAACGGCACGGTTTGCCGATAAGACGGTCACCGATTCCAAAAGTGAATGCGTCTATGCGACCGACAGCATGTGAGCTTCCATAGGAGACCATCAAAAGTTGTCTAGGCCAAAGTCACCTTTTGGCCCATTTTTGGGCATGACTATAACGGCACGGTTTGCCGATAAGACGCTCACCGATTCCAAAAGTGAATGCGTCTATGCGACCGACAGCATGTGAGCTTCCATAGGAGACCATCAAAAGTTGTCTAGGCCAAAGTGACTTTTGGCCCAAAATTGGGCCTACAGGAATGACTATAACGGCACGGTTTGCCGATAAGACGGTCACCGATTCCAAAAGTGAATGCGTCTATGCGACCGACAGCATGTGAGCTTCCATAGGAGACCATCAAAAGTTGTCTAGGCCAAAGTCACCTTTTGGCCCATTTTTGGGCATGACTATAACGGGACGGGTTGCCGATAAGACGGTCACCGATTCCAAAAGGGAATGCGTCTATGCGACCGGCAGCATGTGAGCTTCCATAGGAGACCATCAAAAGTTGTCTAGGCCAAAGTGACTTTTGGCCCAAAATTGGGCCTACAGGAATGACTATAACGGCACGGTTTGCCGATAAGACGCTCACCGATTCCAAAAGTGAATGCGTCTATGCGACCGACAGCATGTGAGCTTCCATAGGAGACCATCAAAAGTTGTCTAGGCCAAAGTGACTTTTGGCCCAAAATTGGGCCTACAGGAATGACTGTAACGGCACGGTTTGCCGATAAGACGGTCACCGATTCCAAAAGTGAATGCGTCTATGCGACCGACAGCATGTGAGCTTCCAAAGGAGACCATCAAAAGTTGTCTAGGCCAAAGTCACCTTTTGGCCCATTTTTGGGCATGACTATAACGGCACGGGTTGCCGATAAGACGGTCACCGATTCCAAAAGGGAATGCGTCTATGCGACCGGCAGCATGTGAGCTTCCATAGGAGACCATCAAAAGTTGTCTAGGCCAAAGTGACTTTTGGCCCAAAATTGGGCCTACAGGAATGACTATAACGGCACGGTTTGCCGATAAGACGCTCACCGATTCCAAAAGTGAATGCGTCTATGCGACCGACAGCATGTGAGCTTCCATAGGAGACCATCAAAAGTTGTCTAGGCCAAAGTGACTTTTGGCCCATTTTTGGGCATGACTATAACGGCACGGGTTGCCGATAAGACGGTCACCGATTCCAAAAGGGAATGCGTCTATGCGACAGGCAGCATGTGAGCTTCCATAGGAGACCATCAAAAGTTGTCTAGGCCAAAGTGACTTTTGGCCCAAAATTGGGCCTACAGGAATGACTATAACGGCACGGTTTGCCGATAAGACGCTCACCGATTCCAAAAGTGAATGCGTCTATGCGACCGACAGCATGTGAGCTTCCATAGGAGACCATCAAAAGTTGTCTAGGCCAAAGTGACTTTTGGCCCAAAATTGGGCCTACAGGAATGACTATAACGGCACGGTTTGCCGATAAGACGCTCACCGATTCCAAAAGTGAATGCGTCTATGCGACCGACAGCATGTGAGCTTCCATAGGAGACCATCAAAAGTTGTCTAGGCCAAAGTGACTTTTGGCCCAAAATTGGGCCTACAGGAATGACTATAACGGCACGGTTTGCCGATAAGACGGTCACCGATTCCAAAAGTGAATGCGTCTATGCGACCGACAGCATGTGAGCTTCCATAGGAGACCATCAAAAGTTGTCTAGGCCAAAGTCACCTTTTGGCCCATTTTTGGGCATGACTATAACGGCACGGGTTGCCGATAAGACGGTCACCGATTCCAAAAGGGAATGCGTCTATGCGACCGGCAGCATGTGAGCTTCCATAGGAGACCATCAAAAGTTGTCTAGGCCAAAGTGACTTTTGGCCCAAAATTGGGCCTACAGGAATGACTATAACGGCACGGTTTGCCGATAAGACGCTCACCGATTCCAAAAGTGAATGCGTCTATGCGACCGACAGCATGTGAGCTTCCATAGGAGACCATCAAAAGTTGTCTAGGCCAAAGTGACTTTTGGCCCAAAATTGGGCCTACAGGAATGACTATAACGGCACGGTTTGCCGATAAGACGGTCACCGATTCCAAAAGTGAATGCGTCTATGCGACCGACAGCATGTGAGCTTCCATAGGAGACCATCAAAAGTTGTCTAGGCCAAAGTCACCTTTTGGCCCATTTTTGGGCATGACTATAACGGCACGGTTTGCCGATAAGACGCTCACCGATTCCAAAAGTGAATGCGTCTATGCGACCGACAGCATGTGAGCTTCCATAGGAGACCATCAAAAGTTGTCTAGGCCAAAGTGACTTTTGGCCCAAAATTGGGCCTACAGGAATGACTATAACGGCACGGTTTGCCGATAAGACGGTCACCGATTCCAAAAGGGAATGCGTCTATGCGACCGACAGCATGTGAGCTTCCATAGGAGACCATCAAAAGTTGTCTAGGCCAAAGTCACCTTTTGGCCCATTTTTGGGCATGACTATAACGGGACGGGTTGCCGATAAGACGGTCACCGATTCCAAAAGGGAATGCGTCTATGCGACCGGCAGCATGTGAGCTTCCATAGGAGACCATCAAAAGTTGTCTAGGCCAAAGTGACTTTTGGCCCAAAATTGGGCCTACAGGAATGACTATAACGGCACGGTTTGCCGATAAGACGCTCACCGATTCCAAAAGTGAATGCGTCTATGCGACCGACAGCATGTGAGCTTCCATAGGAGACCATCAAAAGTTGTCTAGGCCAAAGTGACTTTTGGCCCAAAATTGGGCCTACAGGAATGACTGTAACGGCACGGTTTGCCGATAAGACGGTCACCGATTCCAAAAGTGAATGCGTCTATGCGACCGACAGCATGTGAGCTTCCAAAGGAGACCATCAAAAGTTGTCTAGGCCAAAGTCACCTTTTGGCCCATTTTTGGGCATGACTATAACGGCACGGGTTGCCGATAAGACGGTCACCGATTCCAAAAGGGAATGCGTCTATGCGACCGGCAGCATGTGAGCTTCCATAGGAGACCATCAAAAGTTGTCTAGGCCAAAGTGACTTTTGGCCCAAAATTGGGCCTACAGGAATGACTATAACGGCACGGTTTGCCGATAAGACGCTCACCGATTCCAAAAGTGAATGCGTCTATGCGACCGACAGCATGTGAGCTTCCATAGGAGACCATCAAAAGTTGTCTAGGCCAAAGTGACTTTTGGCCCAAAATTGGGCCTACAGGAATGACTATAACGGCACGGTTTGCCGATAAGACGGTCACCGATTCCAAAAGTGAATGCGTCTATGCGACCGACAGCATGTGAGCTTCCATAGGAGACCATCAAAAGTTGTCTAGGCCAAAGTCACCTTTTGGCCCATTTTTGGGCATGACTATAACGGGACGGGTTGCCGATAAGACGGTCACCGATTCCAAAAGGGAATGCGTCTATGCGACCGGCAGCATGTGAGCTTCCATAGGAGACCATCAAAAGTTGTCTAGGCCAAAGTGACTTTTGGCCCAAAATTGGGCCTACAGGAATGACTATAACGGCACGGTTTGCCGATAAGACGCTCACCGATTCCAAAAGTGAATGCGTCTATGCGACCGACAGCATGTGAGCTTCCATAGGAGACCATCAAAAGTTGTCTAGGCCAAAGTGACTTTTGGCCCAAAATTGGGCCTACAGGAATGACTATAACGGCACGGTTTGCCGATAAGACGGTCACCGATTCCAAAAGTGAATGCGTCTATGCGACCGACAGCATGTGAGCTTCCATAGGAGACCATCAAAAGTTGTCTAGGCCAAAGTCACCTTTTGGCCCATTTTTGGGCATGACTATAACGGCACGGGTTGCCGATAAGACGGTCACCGATTCCAAAAGGGAATGCGTCTATGCGACCGACAGCATGTGAGCTTCCATAGGAGACCATCAAAAGTTGTCTAGGCCAAAGTGACTTTTGGCCCAAAATTGGGCCTACAGGAATGACTATAATGGCACGGTTTGCCGATAAGACGCTCACCGATTCCAAAAGTGAATGCGTCTATGCGACCGACAGCATGTGAGCTTCCATAGGAGACCATCAAAAGTTGTCTAGGCCAAAGTGACTTTTGGCCCAAAATTGGGCCTACAGGAATGGCTATAACGGCACGGGTTGCCGATAAGACGGCAACCGATTCCAAAAGTGAATGCGTCTATGCGACCGGCAGGATGTGAGCTTCCATAGGAGACCATCAAAAGTTGTCTAGGCCAAAGTCACCTTTTGGCCCATTTTTGGGCATGACTATAACGGCACGGGTTGCCGATAAGACGGTCACCGATTCCAAAAGGGAATGCGTCTATGCGACCGGCAGCATGTGAGCTTCCATAGGAGACCATCAAAAGTTGTCTAGGCAAAAGTGACTTTTGGCCCAAAATTGGGCCTACAGGAATGACTATAACGGCACGGTTTGCCGATAAGACGCTCACCGATTCCAAAAGTGAATGCGTCTATGCGACCGACAGCATGTGAGCTTCCATAGGAGACCATCAAAAGTTGTCTAGGCCAAAGTGACTTTTGGCCCAAAATTGGGCCTACAGGAATGACTATAACGGCACGGTTTGCCGATAAGACGGTCACCGATTCCAAAAGTGAATGCGTCTATGCGACCGACAGCATGTGAGCTTCCATAGGAGACCATCAAAAGTTGTCTAGGCCAAAGTCACCTTTTGGCCCATTTTTGGGCATGACTATAACGGCACGGGTTGCCGATAAGACGGTCACCGATTCCAAAAGGGAATGCGTCTATGCGACCGGCAGCATGTGAGCTTCCATAGGAGACCATCAAAAGTTGTCTAGGCCAAAGTGACTTTTGGCCCAAAATTGGGCCTACAGGAATGACTATAACGGCACGGTTTGCCGATAAGACGCTCACCGATTCCAAAAGTGAATGCGTCTATGCGACCGACAGCATGTGAGCTTCCATAGGAGACCATCAAAAGTTGTCTAGGCCAAAGTGACTTTTGGCCCAAAATTGGGCCTACAGGAATGACTATAACGGCACGGTTTGCCGATAAGACGGTCACCGATTCCAAAAGTGAATGCGTCTATGCGACCGACAGCATGTGAGCTTCCATAGGAGACCATCAAAAGTTGTCTAGGCCAAAGTCACCTTTTGGCCCATTTTTGGGCATGACTATAACGGCACGGGTTGCCGATAAGACGGTCACCGATTCCAAAAGGGAATGCGTCTATGCGACCGACAGCATGTGAGCTTCCATAGGAGACCATCAAAAGTTGTCTAGGCCAAAGTGACTTTTGGCCCAAAATTGGGCCTACAGGAATGACTATAATGGCACGGTTTGCCGATAAGACGCTCACCGATTCCAAAAGTGAATGCGTCTATGCGACCGACAGCATGTGAGCTTCCATAGGAGACCATCAAAAGTTGTCTAGGCCAAAGTGACTTTTGGCCCAAAATTGGGCCTACAGGAATGACTATAACGGCACGGTTTGCCGATAAGACGGTCACCGATTCCAAAAGTGAATGCGTCTATGCGACCGACAGCATGTGAGCTTCCATAGGAGACCATCAAAAGTTGTCTAGGCCAAAGTCACCTTTTGGCCCATTTTTGGGCATGACTATAACGGCACGGGTTGCCGATAAGACGGTCACCGATTCCAAAAGGGAATGCGTCTATGCGACCGGCAGCATGTGAGCTTCCATAGGAGACCATCAAAAGTTGTCTAGGCCAAAGTGACTTTTGGCCCAAAATTGGGCCTACAGGAATGACTATAACGGCACGGTTTGCCGATAAGACGCTCACCGATTCCAAAAGTGAATGCGTCTATGCGACCGACAGCATGTGAGCTTCCATAGGAGACCATCAAAAGTTGTCTAGGCCAAAGTGACTTTTGGCCCAAAATTGGGCCTACAGGAATGACTATAACGGCACGGTTTGCCGATAAGACGGTCACCGATTCCAAAAGTGAATGCGTCTATGCGACCGACAGCATGTGAGCTTCCATAGGAGACCATCAAAAGTTGTCTAGGCCAAAGTGACTTTTGGCCCAAAATTGGGCCTACAGGAATGACTATAACGGCACGGTTTGCCGATAAGACGCTCACCGATTCCAAAAGTGAATGCGTCTATGCGACCGACAGCATGTGAGCTTCCATAGGAGACCATCAAAAGTTGTCTAGGCCAAAGTGACTTTTGGCCCAAAATTTGGCCTACAGGAATGACTATAACGGCACGGTTTGCCGATAAGACGCTCACCGATTCCAAAAGTGAATGCGTCTATGCGACCGACAGCATGTGAGCTTCCATAGGAGACCATCAAAAGTTGTCTAGGCCAAAGTCACCTTTTGGCCCATTTTTGGGCATGAATATAACGGCACGGGTTGCCGATAAGACGGTCACCGATTCCAAAAGGGAATGCGTCTATGCGACCGGCAGCATGTGAGCTTCCATAGGAGACCATCAAAAGTTGTCTAGGCCAAAGTGACTTTTGGCCCAAAATTGGGCCTACAGGAATGACTATAACGGCACGGTTTGCCGATAAGACGCTCACCGATTCCAAAAGTGAATGCGTCTATGCGACCGACAGCATGTGAGCTTCCATAGGAGACCATCAAAAGTTGTCTAGGCCAAAGTGACTTTTGGCCCAAAATTGGGCCTACAGGAATGACTATAACGGCACGGTTTGCCGATAAGACGGTCACCGATTCCAAAAGTGAATGCGTCTATGCGACCGACAGCATGTGAGCTTCCATAGGAGACCATCAAAAGTTGTCTAGGCCAAAGTCACCTTTTGGCCCATTTTTGGGCATGACTATAACGGCACGGGTTGCCGATAAGACGGTCACCGATTCCAAAAGGGAATGCGTCTATGCGACCGGCAGCATGTGAGCTTCCATAGGAGACCATCAAAAGTTGTCTAGGCCAAAGTGACTTTTGGCCCAAAATTGGGCCTACAGGAATGACTATAACGGCACGGTTTGCCGATAAGATGCTCACCGATTCCAAAAGTGAATGCGTCTATGCGACCGACAGCATGTGAGCTTCCATAGGAGACCATCAAAAGTTGTCTAGGCCAAAGTGACTTTTGGCCCAAAATTGGGCCTACAGGAATGACTATAACGGCACGGTTTGCCGATAAGACGGTCACCGATTCCAAAAGTGAATGCGTCTATGCGACCGACAGCATGTGAGCTTCCATAGGAGACCATCAAAAGTTGTCTAGGCCAAAGTCACCTTTTGGCCCATTTTTGGGCATGACTATAACGGCACGGGTTGCCGATAAGACGGTCACCGATTCCAAAAGGGAATGCGTCTATGCGACCGGCAGCATGTGAGCTTCCATAGGAGACCATCAAAAGTTGTCTAGGCCAAAGTGACTTTTGGCCCAAAATTGGGCCTACAGGAATGACTATAACGGCACGGTTTGCCGATAAGACGCTCACCGATTCCAAAAGTGAATGCGTCTATGCGACCGACAGCATGTGAGCTTCCATAGGAGACCATCAAAAGTTGTCTAGGCCAAAGTGACTTTTGGCCCAAAATTGGGCCTACAGGAATGACTGTAACGGCACGGTTTGCCGATAAGACGGTCACCGATTCCAAAAGTGAATGCGTCTATGCGACCGACAGCATGTGAGCTTCCATAGGAGACCATCAAAAGTTGTCTAGGCCAAAGTCACCTTTTGGCCCATTTTTGGGCATGACTATAACGGCACGGGTTGCCGATAAGACGGTCACCGATTCCAAAAGGGAATGCGTCTATGCGACCGGCAGCATGTGAGCTTCCATAGGAGACCATCAAAAGTTGTCTAGGCCAAAGTGACTTTTGGCCCAAAATTGGGCCTACAGGAATGACTATAACGGCACGGTTTGCCGATAAGACGCTCACCGATTCCAAAAGTGAATGCGTCTATGCGACCGACAGCATGTGAGCTTCCATAGGAGACCATCAAAAGTTGTCTAGGCCAAAGTGACTTTTGGCCCAAAATTGGGCCTACAGGAATGACTATAACGGCACGGTTTGCCGATAAGACGGTCACCGATTCCAAAAGTGAATGCGTCTATGCGACCGACAGCATGTGAGCTTCCATAGGAGACCATCAAAAGTTGTCTAGGCCAAAGTCACCTTTTGGCCCATTTTTGGGCATGACTATAACGGGACGGGTTGCCGATAAGACGGTCACCGATTCCAAAAGGGAATGCGTCTATGCGACCGGCAGCATGTGAGCTTCCATAGGAGACCATCAAAAGTTGTCTAGGCCAAAGTGACTTTTGGCCCAAAATTGGGCCTACAGGAATGACTATAACGGCACGGTTTGCCGATAAGACGCTCACCGATTCCAAAAGTGAATGCGTCTATGCGACCGACAGCATGTGAGCTTCCATAGGAGACCATCAAAAGTTGTCTAGGCCAAAGTGACTTTTGGCCCAAAATTGGGCCTACAGGAATGACTATAACGGCACGGTTTGCCGATAAGACGGTCACCGATTCCAAAAGTGAATGCGTCTATGCGACCGACAGCATGTGAGCTTCCATAGGAGACCATCAAAAGTTGTCTAGGCCAAAGTCACCTTTTGGCCCATTTTTGGGCATGACTATAACGGCACGGGTTGCCGATAAGACGGTCACCGATTCCAAAAGGGAATGCGTCTATGCGACCGGCAGCATGTGAGCTTCCATAGGAGACCATCAAAAGTTGTCTAGGCCAAAGTGACTTTTGGCCCAAAATTGGGCCTACAGGAATGACTATAACGGCACGGTGTGCCGATAAGACGCTCACCGATTCCAAAAGTGAATGCGTCTATGCGACCGACAGCATGTGAGCTTCCATAGGAGACCATCAAAAGTTGTCTAGGCCAAAGTGACTTTTGGCCCAAAATTGGGCCTACAGGAATGACTATAACGGCACGGTTTGCCGATAAGACGGTCACCGATTCCAAAAGTGAATGCGTCTATGCGACCGACAGCATGTGAGCTTCCATAGGAGACCATCAAAAGTTGTCTAGGCCAAAGTGACTTTTGGCCCAAAATTGGGCCTACAGGAATGACTATAACGGCACGGTTTGCCGATAAGACGCTCACCGATTCCAAAAGTGAATGCGTCTATGCGACCGACAGCATGTGAGCTTCCATAGGAGACCATCAAAAGTTGTCTAGGCCAAAGTGACTTTTGGCCCAAAATTGGGCCTACAGGAATGACTATAACGGCACGGTTTGCCGATAAGACGCTCACCGATTCCAAAAGTGAATGCGTCTATGCGACCGACAGCATGTGAGCTTCCATAGGAGACCATCAAAAGTTGTCTAGGCCAAAGTCACCTTTTGGCCCATTTTTGGGCATGAATATAACGGCACGGGTTGCCGATAAGACGGTCACCGATTCCAAAAGGGAATGCGTCTATGCGACCGGCAGCATGTGAGCTTCCATAGGAGACCATCAAAAGTTGTCTAGGCCAAAGTGACTTTTGGCCCAAAATTGGGCCTACAGGAATGACTATAACGGCACGGTTTGCCGATAAGACGCTCACCGATTCCAAAAGTGAATGCGTCTATGCGACCGACAGCATGTGAGCTTCCATAGGAGACCATCAAAAGTTGTCTAGGCCAAAGTGACTTTTGGCCCAAAATTGGGCCTACAGGAATGACTATAACGGCACGGTTTGCCGATAAGACGGTCACCGATTCCAAAAGTGAATGCGTCTATGCGACCGTCAGCATGTGAGCTTCCATAGGAGACCATCAAAAGTTGTCTAGGCCAAAGTGACTTTTGGCCCAAAATTGGGCCTACAGGAATGACTATAACGGCACGGTTTGCCGATAAGACGGTCACCGATTCCAAAAGTGAATGCGTCTATGCGACCGACAGCATGTGAGCTTCCATAGGAGACCATCAAAAGTTGTCTAGGCCAAAGTCACCTTTTGGCCCATTTTTGGGCATGACTATAACGGCACGGGTTGCCGATAAGACGGTCACCGATTCCAAAAGGGAATGCGTCTATGCGACCGGCAGCATGTGAGCTTCCATAGGAGACCATCAAAAGTTGTCTAGGCCAAAGTGACTTTTGGCCCAAAATTGGGCCTACAGGAATGACTATAACGGCACGGTTTGCCGATAAGACGCTCACCGATTCCAAAAGTGAATGCGTCTATGCGACCGACAGCATGTGAGCTTCCATAGGAGACCATCAAAAGTTGTCTAGGCCAAAGTGACTTTTGGCCCAAAATTGGGCCTACAGGAATGACTATAACGGCACGGTTTGCCGATAAGACGGTCACCGATTCCAAAAGTGAATGCGTCTATGCGACCGACAGCATGTGAGCTTCCATAGGAGACCATCAAAAGTTGTCTAGGCCAAAGTCACCTTTTGGCCCATTTTTGGGCATGAATATAACGGCACGGGTTGCCGATAAGACGGTCACCGATTCCAAAAGGGAATGCGTCTATGCGACCGGCAGCATGTGAGCTTCCATAGGAGACCATCAAAAGTTGTCTAGGCCAAAGTGACTTTTGGCCCAAAATTGGGCCTACAGGAATGACTATAACGGCACGGTTTGCCGATAAGACGCTCACCGATTCCAAAAGTGAATGCGTCTATGCGACCGACAGCATGTGAGCTTCCTTAGGAGACCATCAAAAGTTGTCTAGGCCAAAGTGACTTTTGGCCCAAAATTGGGCCTACAGGAATGACTATAACGGCACGGTTTGCCGATAAGACGGTCACCGATTCCAAAAGTGAATGCGTCTATGCGACCGACAGCATGTGAGCTTCCATAGGAGACCATCAAAAGTTGTCTAGGCCAAAGTCACCTTTTGGCCCATTTTTGGGCATGACTATAACGGCACGGGTTGCCGATAAGACGGTCACCGATTCCAAAAGGGAATGCGTCTATGCGACCGGCAGCATGTGAGCTTCCATAGGAGACCATCAAAAGTTGTCTAGGCCAAAGTGACTTTTGGCCCAAAATTGGGCCTACAGGAATGACTATAACGGCACGGTTTGCCGATAAGACGCTCACCGATTCCAAAAGTGAATGCGTCTATGCGACCGACAGCATGTGAGCTTCCATAGGAGACCATCAAAAGTTGTCTAGGCCAAAGTGACTTTTGGCCCAAAATTGGGCCTACAGGAATGACTATAACGGCACGGTTTGCCGATAAGACGGTCACCGATTCCAAAAGTGAATGCGTCTATGCGACCGACAGCATGTGAGCTTCCATAGGAGACCATCAAAAGTTGTCTAGGCCAAAGTCACCTTTTGGCCCATTTTTGGGCATGACTATAACGGCACGGGTTGCCGATAAGACGGTCACCGATTCCAAAAGGGAATGCGTCTATGCGACCGGCAGCATGTGAGCTTCCATAGGAGACCATCAAAAGTTGTCTAGGCCAAAGTGACTTTTGGCCCAAAATTGGGCCTACAGGAATGACTATAACGGCACGGTTTGCCGATAAGACGCTCACCGATTCCAAAAGTGAATGCGTCTATGCGACCGACAGCATGTGAGCTTCCATAGGAGACTATCAAAAGTTGTCTAGGCCAAAGTGACTTTTGGCCCAAAATTGGGCCTACAGGAATGACTATAACGGCACGGTTTGCCGATAAGACGGTCACCGATTCCAAAAGTGAATGCGTCTATGCGACCGACAGCATGTGAGCTTCCATAGGAGACCATCAAAAGTTGTCTAGGCCAAAGTCACCTTTTGGCCCATTTTTGGGCATGACTATAACGGCACGGGTTGCCGATAAGACGGTCACCGATTCCAAAAGGGAATGCGTCTATGCGACCGGCAGCATGTGAGCTTCCATAGGAGACCATCAAAAGTTGTCTAGGCCAAAGTGACTTTTGGCCCAAAATTGGGCCTACAGGAATGACTATAACGGCACGGTTTGCCGATAAGACGCTCACCGATTCCAAAAGTGAATGCGTCTATGCGACCGACAGCATGTGAGCTTCCATAGGAGACCATCAAAAGTTGTCTAGGCCAAAGTGACTTTTGGCCCAAAATTGGGCCTACAGGAATGACTATAACGGCACGGTTTGCCGATAAGACGGTCACCGATTCCAAAAGTGAATGCGTCTATGCGACCGACAGCATGTGAGCTTCCATAGGAGACCATAAAAAGTTGTCTAGGCCAAAGTCACCTTTTGGCCCATTTTTGGGCATGACTATAACGGCACGGGTTGCCGATAAGACGGTCACCGATTCCAAAAGGGAATGCGTCTATGCGACCGGCAGCATGTGAGCTTCCATAGGAGACCATCAAAAGTTGTCTAGGCCAAAGTGACTTTTGGCCCAAAATTGGGCCTACAGGAATGACTATAACGGCACGGTTTGCCGATAAGACGCTCACCGATTCCAAAAGTGAATGCGTCTATGCGACCGACAGCATGTGAGCTTCCATAGGAGACCATCAAAAGTTGTCTAGGCCAAAGTGACTTTTGGCCCAAAATTGGGCCTACAGGAATGACTATAACGGCACGGTTTGCCGATAAGACGGTCACCGATTCCAAAAGTGAATGCGTCTATGCGACCGTCAGCATGTGAGCTTCCATAGGAGACCATCAAAAGTTGTCTAGGCCAAAGTCACCTTTTGGCCCATTTTTGGGCATGACTATAACGGCACGGGTTGCCGATAAGACGGTCACCGATTCCAAAAGGGAATGCGTCTATGCGACCGGCAGCATGTGAGCTTCCATAGGAGACCATCAAAAGTTGTCTAGGCCAAAGTGACTTTTGGCCCAAAATTGGGCCTACAGGAATGACTATAACGGCACGGTTTGCCGATAAGACGCTCACCGATTCCAAAAGTGAATGCGTCTATGCGACCGACAGCATGTGAGCTTCCATAGGAGACCATCAAAAGTTGTCTAGGCCAAAGTGACTTTTGGCCCAAAATTGGGCCTACAGGAATGACTATAACGGCACGGTTTGCCGATAAGACGGTCACCGATTCCAAAAGTGAATGCGTCTATGCGACCGACAGCATGTGAGCTTCCATAGGAGACCATCAAAAGTTGTCTAGGCCAAAGTCACCTTTTGGCCCATTTTTGGGCATGACTATAACGGCACGGGTTGCCGATAAGACGGTCACCGATTCCAAAAGGGAATGCGTCTATGCGACCGGCAGCATGTGAGCTTCCATAGGAGACCATCAAAAGTTGTCTAGGCCAAAGTGACTTTTGGCCCAAAATTGGGCCTACAGGAATGACTATAACGGCACGGTTTGCCGATAAGACGGTCACCGATTCCAAAAGTGAATGCGTCTATGCGACCGACAGCATGTGAGCTTCCATAGGAGACCATCAAAAGTTGTCTAGGCCAAAGTGACTTTTGGCCCAAAATTGGGCCTACAGGAATGACTATAACGGCACGGTTTGCCGATAAGACGGTCACCGATTCCAAAAGTGAATGCGTCTATGCGACCGACAGCATGTGAGCTTCCATAGGAGACCATCAAAAGTTGTCTAGGCCAAAGTCACCTTTTGGCCCATTTTTGGGCATGACTATAACGGCACGGGTTGCCGATAAGACGGTCACCGATTCCAAAAGGGAATGCGTCTATGCGACCGGCAGCATGTGAGCTTCCATAGGAGACCATCAAAAGTTGTCTAGGCCAAAGTGACTTTTGGCCCAAAATTGGGCCTACAGGAATGACTATAACGGCACGGTTTGCCGATAAGACGCTCACCGATTCCAAAAGTGAATGCGTCTATGGGACCGACAGCATGTGAGCTTCCATAGGAGACCATCAAAAGTTGTCTAGGCCAAAGTGACTTTTGGCCCAAAATTGGGCCTACAGGAATGACTATAACGGCACGGTTTGCCGATAAGACGGTCACCGATTCCAAAAGTGAATGCGTCTATGCGACCGACAGCATGTGAGCTTCCATAGGAGACCATCAAAAGTTGCCTAGGCCAAAGTCACCTTTTGGCCCATTTTTGGGCATGACTATACAACACGGGTTGCCGATAAGACGGTCACCGATTCCAAAAGGGAATGCGTCTATGCGACCGGCAGCATGTGAGCTTCCATAGGAGACCATCAAAAGTTGTCTAGGCCAAAGTGACTTTTGGCCCAAAATTGGGCCTACAGGAATGACTATAACGGCACGGTTTGCCGATAAGACGCTCACCGATTCCAAAAGTGAATGCGTCTATGCGACCGACAGCATGTGAGCTTCCATAGGAGACCATCAAAAGTTGCCTAGGCCAAAGTGACTTTTGGCCCAAAATTGGGCCTACAGGAATGACTATAACGGCACGGTTTGCCGATAAGACGGTCACCGATTCCAAAAGTGAATGCGTCTATGCGACCGGCAGCATGTGAGCTTCCATAGGAGACCATCAAAAGTTGTCTAGGCCAAAGTCACCTTTTGGCCCATTTTTGGGCATGACTATAACGGCACGGGTTGCCGATAAGACGGTCACCGATTCCAAAAGGGAATGCGTCTATGCGACCGGCAGCATGTGAGCTTCCATAGGAGACCATCAAAAGTTGTCTAGGCCAAAGTCACCTTTTGGCCCATTTTTGGGCATGACTATAACGGCACGGGTTGCCGATAAGACGGTCACCGATTCCAAAAGGGAATGCGTCTATGCGACCGGCAGCATGTGAGCTTCCATAGGAGACCATCAAAAGTTGTCTAGGCCAAAGTGACTTTTGGCCCAAAATTGGGCCTACAGGAATGACTATAACGGCACGGTTTGCCGATAAGACGCTCACCGATTCCAAAAGTGAATGCGTCTATGCGACCGACAGCATGTGAGCTTCCATAGGAGACCATCAAAAGTTGTCTAGGCCAAAGTGACTTTTGGCCCAAAATTGGGCCTACAGGAATGACTATAACGGCACGGTTTGCCGATAAGACGGTCACCGATTCCAAAAGTGAATGCGTCTATGCGACCGACAGCATGTGAGCTTCCATAGGAGACCATCAAAAGTTGTCTAGGCCAAAGTCACCTTTTGGCCCATTTTTGGGCATGACTATAACGGCACGGGTTGCCGATAAGACGGTCACCGATTCCAAAAGTGAATGCGTCTATGCGACCGACAGCATGTGAGCTTCCATAGGAGACCATCAAAAGTTGTCTAGGCCAAAGTCACCTTTTGGCCCATTTTTGGGCATGACTATACCGGCACGGGTTGCCGATAAGACGGTCACCGATTCCAAAAGGGAATGCGTCTATGCGACCGGCAGCATGTGAGCTTCCATAGGAGACCATCAAAAGTTGTCTAGGCCAAAGTGACTTTTGGCCCAAAATTGGGCCTACAGGAATGACTATAACGGCACGGTTTGCCGATAAGACGCTCACCGATTCCAAAAGTGAATGCGTCTATGGGACCGACAGCATGTGAGCTTCCATAGGAGACCATCAAAAGTTGTCTAGGCCAAAGTGACTTTTGGCCCAAAATTGGGCCTACAGGAATGACTATAACGGCACGGTTTGCCGATAAGACGGTCACCGATTCCAAAAGTGAATGCGTCTATGCGACCGACAGCATGTGAGCTTCCATAGGAGACCATCAAAAGTTGCCTAGGCCAAAGTCACCTTTTGGCCCATTTTTGGGCATGACTATACAACACGGGTTGCCGATAAGACGGTCACCGATTCCAAAAGGGAATGCGTCTATGCGACCGGCAGCATGTGAGCTTCCATAGGAGACCATCAAAAGTTGTCTAGGCCAAAGTGACTTTTGGCCCAAAATTGGGCCTACAGGAATGACTATAACGGCACGGTTTGCCGATAAGACGCTCACCGATTCCAAAAGTGAATGCGTCTATGCGACCGACAGCATGTGAGCTTCCATAGGAGACCATCAAAAGTTGCCTAGGCCAAAGTGACTTTTGGCCCAAAATTGGGCCTACAGGAATGACTATAACGGCACGGTTTGCCGATAAGACGGTCACCGATTCCAAAAGTGAATGCGTCTATGCGACCGACAGCATGTGAGCTTCCATAGGAGACCATCAAAAGTTGTCTAGGCCAAAGTCACCTTTTGGCCCATTTTTGGGCATGACTATAACGGCACGGGTTGCCGATAAGACGGTCACCGATTCCAAAAGGGAATGCGTCTATGCGACCGGCAGCATGTGAGCTTCCATAGGAGACCATCAAAAGTTGTCTAGGCCAAAGTCACCTTTTGGCCCATTTTTGGGCATGACTATAACGGCACGGGTTGCCGATAAGACGGTCACCGATTCCAAAAGGGAATGCGTCTATGCGACCGGCAGCATGTGAGCTTCCATAGGAGACCATCAAAAGTTGTCTAGGCCAAAGTGACTTTTGGCCCAAAATTGGGCCTACAGGAATGACTATAACGGCACGGTTTGCCGATAAGACGCTCACCGATTCCAAAAGTGAATGCGTCTATGCGACCGACAGCATGTGAGCTTCCATAGGAGACCATCAAAAGTTGTCTAGGCCAAAGTGACTTCTGGCCCAAAATTGGGCCTACAGGAATGACTATAATGGCACGGTTTGCCGATAAGACGGTCACCGATTCCAAAAGTGAATGCGTCTATGCGACCGACAGCATGTGAGCTTCCATAGGAGACCATCAAAAGTTGTCTAGGCCAAAGTCACCTTTTGGCCCATTTTTGGGCATGACTATAACGGCACGGGTTGCCGATAAGACGGTCACCGATTCCAAAAGTGAATGCGTCTATGCGACCGACAGCATGTGAGCTTCCATAGGAGACCATCAAAAGTTGTCTAGGCCAAAGTCACCTTTTGGCCCATTTTTGGGCATGACTATAACGGCACGGGTTGCCGATAAGACGGTCACCGATTCCAAAAGGGAATGCGTCTATGCGACCGGCAGCATGTGAGCTTCCATAGGAGACCATCAAAAGTTGTCTAGGCAAAAGTGACTTTTGGCCCAAAATTGGGCCTACAGGAATGACTATAACGGCACGGTTTGCCGATAAGACGCTCACCGATTCCAAAAGTGAATGCGTCTATGCGACCGACAGCATGTGAGCTTCCATAGGAGACCATCAAAAGTTGTCTAGGCCAAAGTGACTTTTGGCCCAAAATTGGGCCTACAGGAATGACTATAACGGCACGGTTTGCCGATAAGACGGTCACCGATTCCAAAAGTGAATGCGTCTATGCGACCGACAGCATGTGAGCTTCCATAGGAGACCATCAAAAGTTGTCTAGGCCAAAGTCACCTTTTGGCCCATTTTTGGGCATAACTATAACGGCACGGGTTGCCGATAAGACGGTCACCGATTCCAAAAGGGAATGCGTCTATGCGACCGGCAGCATGTGAGCTTCCATAGGAGACCATCAAAAGTTGTCTAGGCCAAAGTGACTTTTGGCCCAAAATTGGGCCTACAGGAATGACTATAACGGCACGGTTTGCCGATAAGACGCTCACCGATTCCAAAAGTGAATGCGTCTATGCGACCGACAGCATGTGAGCTTCCATAGGAGACCATCAAAAGTTGTCTAGGCCAAAGTGACTTTTGGCCCAAAATTGGGCCTACAGGAATGACTATAACGGCACGGTTTGCCGATAAGACGGTCACCGATTCCAAAAGTGAATGCGTCTATGCGACCGACAGCATGTGAGCTTCCATAGGAGACCATCAAAAGTTGCCTAGGCCAAAGTCACCTTTTGGCCCATTTTTGGGCATGATTATAACGGCACGGGTTGCCGATAAGACGGTCACCGATTCCAAAAGGGAATGCGTCTATGCGACCGGCAGCATGTGAGCTTCCATAGGAGACCATCAAAAGTTGTCTAGGCCAAAGTGACTTTTGGCCCAAAATTGGGCCTACAGGAATGACTATAACGGCACGGTTTGCCGATAAGACGCTCACCGATTCCAAAAGTGAATGCGTCTATGCGACCGACAGCATGTGAGCTTCCATAGGAGACCATCAAAAGTTGTCTAGGCCAAAGTGACTTTTGGCCCAAAATTGGGCCTACAGGAATGACTATAACGGCACGGTTTGCCGATAAGACGCTCACCGATTCCAAAAGTGAATGCGTCTATGCGACCGACAGCATGTGAGCTTCCATAGGAGACCATCAAAAGTTGTCTAGGCCAAAGTCACCTTTTGGCCCATTTTTGGGCATGACTATAACGGCACGGGTTGCCGATAAGACGGTCACCGATTCCAAAAGGGAATGCGTCTATGCGACCGGCAGCATGTGAGCTTCCATAGGAGACCATCAAAAGTTGTCTAGGCCAAAGTCACCTTTTGGCCCATTTTTGGGCATGACTATAACGGCACGGGTTGCCGATAAGACGGTCACCGATTCCAAAAGGGAATGCGTCTATGCGACCGGCAGCATGTGAGCTTCCATAGGAGACCATCAAAAGTTGTCTAGGCCAAAGTGACTTTTGGCCCAAAATTGGGCCTACAGGAATGACTATAACGGCACGGTTTGCCGATAAGACGCTCACCGATTCCAAAAGTGAATGCGTCTATGCGACCGACAGCATGTGAGCTTCCATAGGAGACCATCAAAAGTTGTCTAGGCCAAAGTGACTTTTGGCCCAAAATTGGGCCTACAGGAATGACTATAACGGCACGGTTTGCCGATAAGACGGTCACCGATTCCAAAAGTGAATGCGTCTATGCGACCGACAGCATGTGAGCTTCCATAGGAGACCATCAAAAGTTGTCTAGGCCAAAGTCACCTTTTGGCCCATTTTTGGGCATGACTATAACGGCACGGGTTGCCGATAAGACGGTCACCGATTCCAAAAGTGAATGCGTCTATGCGACCGACAGCATGTGAGCTTCCATAGGAGACCATCAAAAGTTGTCTAGGCCAAAGTCACCTTTTGGCCCATTTTTGGGCATGACTATAACGGCACGGGTTGCCGATAAGACGGTCACCGATTCCAAAAGGGAATGCGTCTATGCGACCGGCAGCATGTGAGCTTCCATAGGAGACCATCAAAAGTTGTCTAGGCCAAAGTGACTTTTGGCCCAAAATTGGGCCTACAGGAATGACTATAACGGCACGGTTTGCCGATAAGACGCTCACCGATTCCAAAAGTGAATGCGTCTATGCGACCGACAGCATGTGAGCTTCCATAGGAGACCATCAAAAGTTGTCTAGGCCAAAGTGACTTTTGGCCCAAAATTGGGCCTACAGGAATGACTATAACGGCACGGTTTGCCGATAAGACGCTCACCGATTCCAAAAGTGAATGCGTCTATGCGACCGACAGCATGTGAGCTTCCATAGGAGACCATCAAAAGTTGTCTAGGCCAAAGTCACCTTTTGGCCCATTTTTGGGCATGACTATAACGGCACGGGTTGCCGATAAGATGGTCACCGATTCCAAAAGGGAATGCGTCTATGCGACCGGCAGCATGTGAGCTTCCATAGGAGACCATCAAAAGTTGTCTAGGCCAAAGTGACTTTTGGCCCAAAATTGGGCCTACAGGAATGACTATAACGGCACGGTTTGCCGATAAGACGCTCACCGATTCCAAAAGTGAATGCGTCTATGCGACCGACAGCATGTGAGCTTCCATAGGAGACCATCAAAAGTTGTCTAGGCCAAAGTGACTTTTGGCCCAAAATTGGGCCTACAGGAATGACTATAACGGCACGGTTTGCCGATAAGACGCTCACCGATTCCAAAAGTGAATGCGTCTATGCGACCGACAGCATGTGAGCTTCCATAGGAGACCATCAAAAGTTGTCTAGGCCAAAGTCACCTTTTGGCCCATTTTTGGGCATGACTATAACGGCACGGGTTGCCGATAAGACGGTCACCGATTCCAAAAGGGAATGCGTCTATGCGACCGGCAGCATGTGAGCTTCCATAGGAGACCATCAAAAGTTGTCTAGGCCAAAGTGACTTTTGGCCCAAAATTGGGCCTACAGGAATGACTATAACGGCACGGTTTGCCGATAAGACGCTCACCGATTCCAAAAGTGAATGCGTCTATGCGACCGACAGCATGTGAGCTTCCATAGGAGACCATCAAAAGTTGTCTAGGCCAAAGTGACTTTTGGCCCAAAATTGGGCCTACAGGAATGACTATAACGGCACGGTTTGCCGATAAGACGCTCACCGATTCCAAAAGTGAATGCGTCTATGCGACCGACAGCATGTGAGCTTCCATAGGAGACCATCAAAAGTTGTCTAGGCCAAAGTCACCTTTTGGCCCATTTTTGGGCATGACTATAACGGCACGGGTTGCCGATAAGACGGTCACCGATTCCAAAAGGGAATGCGTCTATGCGACCGGCAGCATGTGAGCTTCCATAGGAGACCATCAAAAGTTGTCTAGGCCAAAGTGACTTTTGGCCCAAAATTGGGCCTACAGGAATGACTATAACGGCACGGTTTGCCGATAAGACGCTCACCGATTCCAAAAGTGAATGCGTCTATGCGACCGACAGCATGTGAGCTTCCATAGGAGACCATCAAAAGTTGTCTAGGCCAAAGTGACTTTTGGCCCAAAATTGGGCCTACAGGAATGACTATAACGGCACGGTTTGCCGATAAGACGCTCACCGATTCCAAAAGTGAATGCGTCTATGCGACCGACAGCATGTGAGCTTCCATAGGAGACCATCAAAAGTTGTCTAGGCCAAAGTCACCTTTTGGCCCATTTTTGGGCATGACTATAACGGCACGGGTTGCCGATAAGACGGTCACCTATTCCAAAAGTGAATGCGTCTATGCGACCGACAGCATGTGAGCTTCCATAGGAGACCATCAAAAGTTGTCTAGGCCAAAGTCACCTTTTGGCCCATTTTTGGGCATGACTATAACGGCACGGGTTGCCGATAAGACGGTCACCGATTCCAAAAGGGAATGCGTCTATGCGACCGGCAGCATGTGAGCTTCCATAGGAGACCATCAAAAGTTGTCTAGGCCAAAGTGACTTTTGGCCCAAAATTGGGCCTACAGGAATGACTATAACGGCACGGTTTGCCGATAAGACGCTCACCGATTCCAAAAGTGAATGCGTCTATGCGACCGACAGCATGTGAGCTTCCATAGGAGACCATCAAAAGTTGTCTAGGCCAAAGTGACTTTTGGCCCAAAATTGGGCCTACAGGAATGACTATAACGGCACGGTTTGCCGATAAGACGCTCACCGATTCCAAAAGTGAATGCGTCTATGCGACCGACAGCATGTGAGCTTCCATAGGAGACCATCAAAAGTTGTCTAGGCCAAAGTCACCTTTTGGCCCATTTTTGGGCATGACTATAACGGCACGGGTTGCCGATAAGACGGTCACCGATTCCAAAAGGGAATGCGTCTATGCGACCGGCAGCATGTGAGCTTCCATAGGAGACCATCAAAAGTTGTCTAGGCCAAAGTGACTTTTGGCCCAAAATTGGGCCTACAGGAATGACTATAACGGCACGGTTTGCCGATAAGACGCTCACCGATTCCAAAAGTGAATGCGTCTATGCGACCGACAGCATGTGAGCTTCCATAGGAGACCATCAAAAGTTGTCTAGGCCAAAGTGACTTTTGGCCCAAAATTGGGCCTACAGGAATGACTATAACGGCACGGTTTGCCGATAAGACGCTCACCGATTCCAAAAGTGAATGCGTCTATGCGACCGACAGCATGTGAGCTTCCATAGGAGACCATCAAAAGTTGTCTAGGCCAAAGTCACCTTTTGGCCCATTTTTGGGCATGACTATAACGGCACGGGTTGCCGATAAGACGGTCACCGATTCCAAAAGTGAATGCGTCTATGCGACCGACAGCATGTGAGCTTCCATAGGAGACCATCAAAAGTTGTCTAGGCCAAAGTCACCTTTTGGCCCATTTTTGGGCATGACTATAACGGCACGGGTTGCCGATAAGACGGTCACCGATTCCAAAAGGGAATGCGTCTATGCGACCGGCAGCATGTGAGCTTCCATAGGAGACCATCAAAAGTTGTCTAGGCCAAAGTGACTTTTGGCCCAAAATTGGGCCTACAGGAATGACTATAACGGCACGGTTTGCCGATAAGACGCTCACCGATTCCAAAAGTGAATGCGTCTATGCGACCGACAGCATGTGAGCTTCCATAGGAGACCATCAAAAGTTGTCTAGGCCAAAGTGACTTTTGGCCCAAAATTGGGCCTACAGGAATGACTATAACGGCACGGTTTGCCGATAAGACGGTCACCGATTCCAAAAGTGAATGCGTCTATGCGACCGACAGCATGTGAGCTTCCATAGGAGACCATCAAAAGTTGTCTAGGCCAAAGTGACTTTTGGCCCAAAATTGGGCCTACAGGAATGACTATAACGGCACGGTTTGCCGATAAGACGGTCACCGATTCCAAAAGTGAATGCGTCTATGCGACCGACAGCATGTGAGCTTCCATAGGAGACCATCAAAAGTTGTCTAGGCCAAAGTCACCTTTTGGCCCATTTTTGGGCATGACTATAACGGCACGGGTTGCCGATAAGACGGTCACCGATTCCAAAAGGGAATGCGTCTATGCGACCGGCAGCATGTGAGCTTCCATAGGAGACCATCAAAAGTTGTCTAGGCCAAAGTGACTTTTGGCCCAAAATTGGGCCTACAGGAATGACTATAACGGCACGGTTTGCCGATAAGACGCTCACCGATTCCAAAAGTGAATGCGTCTATGCGACCGACAGCATGTGAGCTTCCATAGGAGACCATCAAAAGTTGTCTAGGCCAAAGTGACTTTTGGCCCAAAATTGGGCCTACAGGAATGACTATAACGGCACGGTTTGCCGATAAGACGGTCACCGATTCCAAAAGTGAATGCGTCTATGCGACCGACAGAATGTGAGCTTCCATAGGAGACCATCAAAAGTTGTCTAGGCCAAAGTCACCTTTTGGCCCATTTTTGGGCATGACTATAACGGCACGGGTTGCCGATAAGACGGTCACCGATTCCAAAAGGGAATGCGTCTATGCGACCGGCAGCATGTGAGCTTCCATAGGAGACCATCAAAAGTTGTCTAGGCCAAAGTGACTTTTGGCCCAAAATTGGGCCTACAGGAATGACTATAACGGCACGGTTTGCCAATAAGACGCTCACCGATTCCAAAAGTGAATGCGTCTATGCGACCGACAGCATGTGAGCTTCCATAGGAGACCATCAAAAGTTGTCTAGGCCAAAGTCACCTTTTGGCCCATTTTTGGGCATGACTATAACGGCACGGGTTGCCGATAAGACGGTCACCGATTCCAAAAGGGAATGCGTCTATGCGACCGGCAGCATGTGAGCTTCCATAGGAGACCATCAAAAGTTGTCTAGGCCAAAGTGACTTTTGGCCCAAAATTGGGCCTACAGGAATGACTATAACGGCACGGTTTGCCGATAAGACGGTCACCGATTCCAAAAGTGAATGCGTCTATACGACCGACAGCATGTGAGCTTCCATAGGAGACCATCAAAAGTTGTCTAGGCCAAAGTCACCTTTTGGCCCATTTTTGGGCATGACTATAACGGCACGGGTTGCCGATAAGACGGTCACCGATTCCAAAAGGGAATGCGTCTATGCGACCGGCAGCATGTGAGCTTCCATAGGAGACCATCAAAAGTTGTCTAGGCCAAAGTGACTTTTGGCCCAAAATTGGGCCTACAGGAATGACTATAACGGCACGGTTTGCCGATAAGACGCTCACCGATTCCAAAAGTGAATGCGTCTATGCGACCGACAGCATGTGAGCTTCCATAGGAGACCATCAAAAGTTGTCTAGGCCAAAGTGACTTTTGGCCCAAAATTGGGCCTACAGGAATGACTATAACGGCACGGTTTGCCGATAAGACGGTCACCGATTCCAAAAGTGAATGCGTCTATGCGACCGACAGCATGTGAGCTTCCATAGGAGACCATCAAAAGTTGTCTAGGCCAAAGTCACCTTTTGGCCCATTTTTGGGCATGACTATAACGGCACGGGTTGCCGATAAGACGGTCACCGATTCCAAAAGGGAATGCGTCTATGCGACCGGCAGCATGTGAGCTTCCATAGGAGACCATCAAAAGTTGTCTAGGCCAAAGTGACTTTTGGCCCAAAATTGGGCCTACAGGAATGACTATAACGGCACGGTTTGCCGATAAGACGCTCACCGATTCCAAAAGTGAATGCGTCTATGCGACCGACAGCATGTGAGCTTCCATAGGAGACCATCAAAAGTTGTCTAGGCCAAAGTCACCTTTTGGCCCATTTTTGGGCATGACTATAACGGCACGGGTTGCCGATAGATGGTCACCGATTCCAAAAGGGAATGCGTCTATGCGACCGGCAGCATGTGAGCTTCCATAGGAGACCATCAAAAGTTGTCTAGGCCAAAGTGACTTTTGGCCCAAAATTGGGCCTACAGGAATGACTATAACGGCACGGTTTGCCGATAAGACGCTCACCGATTCCAAAAGTGAATGCGTCTATGCGACCGACAGCATGTGAGCTTCCATAGGAGACCATCAAAAGTTGTCTAGGCCAAAGTGACTTTTGGCCCAAAATTGGGCCTACAGGAATGACTATAACGGCACGGTTTGCCGATTAGACGGTCACCGATTCCAAAAGTGAATGCGTCTATGCGACCGACAGCATGTGAGCTTCCATAGGAGACCATCAAAAGTTGTCTAGGCCAAAGTCACCTTTTGGCCCATTTTTGGGCATGACTATAACGGCACGGGTTGCCGATAAGACGGTCACCGATTCCAAAAGGGAATGCGTCTATGCGACCGGCAGCATGTGAGCTTCCATAGGAGACCATCAAAAGTTGTCTAGGCCAAAGTGACTTTTGGCCCACAATTGGGCCTACAGGAATGACTATAACGGCACGGTTTGCCGATAAGACGCTCACCGATTCCAAAAGTGAATGCGTCTATGCGACCGACAGCATGTGAGCTTCCATAGGAGACCATCAAAAGTTGTCTAGGCCAAAGTGACTTTTGGCCCAAAATTGGGCCTACAGGAATGACTATAACGGCACGGTTTGCCGATAAGACGCTCACCGATTCCAAAAGTGAATGCGTCTATGCGACCGACAGCATGTGAGCTTCCATAGGAGACCATCAAAAGTTGTCTAGGCCAAAGTGACTTTTGGCCCAAAATTGGGCCTACAGGAATGACTATAACGGCACGGTTTGCCGATAAGACGGTCACCGATTCCAAAAGTGAATGCGTCTATGCGACCGACAGCATGTGAGCTTCCATAGGAGACCATCAAAAGTTGTCTAGGCCAAAGTCACCTTTTGGCCCATTTTTGGGCATGACTATAACGGCACGGGTTGCCGATAAGACGGTCACCGATTCCAAAAGGGAATGCGTCTATGCGACCGGCAGCATGTGAGCTTCCATAGGAGACCATCAAAAGTTGTCTAGGCCAAAGTGACTTTTGGCCCAAAATTGGGCCTACAGGAATGACTATAACGGCACGGTTTGCCGATAAGACGCTCACCGATTCCAAAAGTGAATGCGTCTATGCGACCGACAGCATGTGAGCTTCCATAGGAGACCATCAAAAGTTGTCTAGGCCAAAGTGACTTTTGGCCCAAAATTGGGCCTACAGGAATGACTATAACGGCACGGTTTGCCGATAAGACGCTCACCGATTCCAAAAGTGAATGCGTCTATGCGACCGACAGCATGTGAGCTTCCATAGGAGACCATCAAAAGTTGTCTAGGCCAAAGTCACCTTTTGGCCCATTTTTGGGCATGACTATAACGGCACGGGTTGCCGATAGATGGTCACCGATTCCAAAAGGGAATGCGTCTATGCGACCGGCAGCATGTGAGCTTCCATAGGAGACCATCAAAAGTTGTCTAGGCCAAAGTGACTTTTGGCCCAAAATTGGGCCTACAGGAATGACTATAACGGCACGGTTTGCCGATAAGACGCTCACCGATTCCAAAAGTGAATGCGTCTATGCGACCGACAGCATGTGAGCTTCCATAGGAGACCATCAAAAGTTGTCTAGGCCAAAGTGACTTTTGGCCCAAAATTGGGCCTACAGGAATGACTATAACGGCACGGTTTGCCGATAAGACGGTCACCGATTCCAAAAGTGAATGCGTCTATGCGACCGACAGCATGTGAGCTTCCATAGGAGACCATCAAAAGTTGTCTAGGCCAAAGTCACCTTTTGGCCCATTTTTGGGCATGACTATAACGGCACGGGTTGCCGATAGATGGTCACCGATTCCAAAAGGGAATGCGTCTATGCGACCGGCAGCATGTGAGCTTCCATAGGAGACCATCAAAAGTTGTCTAGGCCAAAGTGACTTTTGGCCCAAAATTGGGCCTACAGGAATGACTATAACGGCACGGTTTGCCGATAAGACGCTCACCGATTCCAAAAGTGATTGCGTCTATGCGACCGACAGCATGTGAGCTTCCATAGGAGACCATCAAAAGTTGTCTAGGCCAAAGTGACTTTTGGCCCAAAATTGGGCCTACAGGAATGACTATAACGGCACGGTTTGCCGATAAGACACTTACCGATTCCAAAAGTGAATGCGTCTATGCGACCGACAGCATGTGAGCTTCCATAGGAGACCATCAAAAGTTGTCTAGGCCAAAGTGACTTTTGGCCCAAAATTGGGCCTACAGGAATGACTATAACGGCACGGTTTGCCGATAAGACGGTCACCGATTCCAAAAGTGAATGCGTCTATGCGACCGACAGCATGTGAGCTTCCATAGGAGACCATCAAAAGTTGTCTAGGCCAAAGTCACCTTTTGGCCCATTTTTGGGCATGACTATAACGGCACGGGTTGCCGATAAGACGGTCACCGATTCCAAAAGGGAATGCGTCTATGCGACCGGCAGCATGTGAGCTTCCATAGGAGACCATCAAAAGTTGTCTAGGCCAAAGTGACTTTTGGCCCAAAATTGGGCCTACAGGAATGACTATAACGGCACGGTTTGCCGATAAGACGCTCACCGATTCCAAAAGTGAATGCGTCTATGCGACCGACAGCATGTGAGCTTCCATAGGAGACCATCAAAAGTTGTCTAGGCCAAAGTGACTTTTGGCCCAAAATTGGGCCTACAGGAATGACTATAACGGCACGGTTTGCCGATAAGACGCTCACCGATTCCAAAAGTGAATGCGTCTATGCGACCGACAGCATGTGAGCTTCCATAGGAGACCATCAAAAGTTGTCTAGGCCAAAGTCACCTTTTGGCCCATTTTTGGGCATGACTATAACGGCACGGGTTGCCGATAGATGGTCACCGATTCCAAAAGGGAATGCGTCTATGCGACCGGCAGCATGTGAGCTTCCATAGGAGACCATCAAAAGTTGTCTAGGCCAAAGTGACTTTTGGCCCAAAATTGGGCCTACAGGAATGACTATAACGGCACGGTTTGCCGATAAGACGCTCACCGATTCCAAAAGTGAATGCGTCTATGCGACCGACAGCATGTGAGCTTCCATAGGAGACCATCAAAAGTTGTCTAGGCCAAAGTGACTTTTGGCCCAAAATTGGGCCTACAGGAATGACTATAACGGCACGGTTTGCCGATAAGACGGTCACCGATTCCAAAAGTGAATGCGTCTATGCGACCGACAGCATGTGAGCTTCCATAGGAGACCATCAAAAGTTGTCTAGGCCAAAGTCACCTTTTGGCCCATTTTTGGGCATGACTATAACGGCACGGGTTGCCGATAAGACGGTCACCGATTCCAAAAGGGAATGCGTCTATGCGACCGGCAGCATGTTAGCTTCCATAGGAGACCATCAAAAGTTGTCTAGGCCAAAGTGACTTTTGGCCCAAAATTGGGCCTACAGGAATGACTATAACGGCACGGTTTGCCGATAAGACGCTCACCGATTCCAAAAGTGAATGCGTCTATGCGACCGACAGCATGTGAGCTTCCATAGGAGACCATCAAAAGTTGTCTAGGCCAAAGTCACCTTTTGGCCCATTTTTGGGCATGACTATAACGGCACGGGTTGCCGATAAGACGGTCACCGATTCCAAAAGGGAATGCGTCTATGCGACCGGCAGCATGTGAGCTTCCATAGGAGACCATCAAAAGTTGTCTAGGCCAAAGTGACTTTTGGCCCAAAATTGGGCCTACAGGAATGACTATAACGGCACGGTTTGCCGATAAGACGCTCACCGATTCCAAAAGTGAATGCGTCTATGCGACCGACAGCATGTGAGCTTCCATAGGAGACCATCAAAAGTTGTCTAGGCCAAAGTGACTTTTGGCCCAAAATTGGGCCTACAGGAATGACTATAACGGCACGGTTTGCCGATAAGACGCTCACCGATTCCAAAAGTGAATGCGTCTATGCGACCGACAGCATGTGAGCTTCCATAGGAGACCATCAAAAGTTGTCTAGGCCAAAGTCACCTTTTGGCCCATTTTTGGGCATGACTATAACGGCACGGGTTGCCGATAGATGGTCACCGATTCCAAAAGGGAATGCGTCTATGCGACCGGCAGCATGTGAGCTTCCATAGGAGACCATCAAAAGTTGTCTAGGCCAAAGTGACTTTTGGCCCAAAATTGGGCCTACAGGAATGACTATAACGGCACGGTTTGCCGATAAGACGCTCACCGATTCCAAAAGTGAATGCGTCTATGCGACCGACAGCATGTGAGCTTCCATAGGAAACCATCAAAAGTTGTCTAGGCCAAAGTGACTTTTGGCCCAAAATTGGGCCTACAGGAATGACTATAACGGCACGGTTTGCCGATAAGACGGTCACCGATTCCAAAAGTGAATGCGTCTATGCGACCGACAGCATGTGAGCTTCCATAGGAGACCATCAAAAGTTGTCTAGGCCAAAGTCACCTTTTGGCCCATTTTTGGGCATGACTATAACGGCACGGGTTGCCGATAAGACGGTCACCGATTCCAAAAGGGAATGCGTCTATGCGACCGGCAGCATGTTAGCTTCCATAGGAGACCATCAAAAGTTGTCTAGGCCAAAGTGACTTTTGGCCCAAAATTGGGCCTACAGGAATGACTATAACGGCACGGTTTGCCGATAAGACGCTCACCGATTCCAAAAGTGAATGCGTCTATGCGACCGACAGCATGTGAGCTTCCATAGGAGACCATCAAAAGTTGTCTAGGCCAAAGTGACTTTTGGCCCAAAATTGGGCCTACAGGAATGACTATAACGGCACGGTTTGCCGATAAGACGGTCACCGATTCCAAAAGTGAATGCGTCTATGCGACCGACAGCATGTGAGCTTCCATAGGAGACCATCAAAAGTTGTCTAGGCCAAAGTCACCTTTTGGCCCATTTTTGGGCATGACTATAACGGCACGGGTTGCCGATAAGACGGTCACCGATTCCAAAAGGGAATGCGTCTATGCGACCGGCAGCATGTGAGCTTCCATAGGAGACCATCAAAAGTTGTCTAGGCCAAAGTGACTTTTGGCCCAAAATTGGGCCTACAGGAATGACTATAACGGCACGGTTTGCCGATAAGACGCTCACCGATTCCAAAAGTGAATGCGTCTATGCGACCGACAGCATGTGAGCTTCCATAGGAGACCATCAAAAGTTGTCTAGGCCAAAGTGACTTTTGGCCCAAAATTGGGCCTACAGGAATGACTATAACGGCACGGTTTGCCGATAAGACGGTCACCGATTCCAAAAGTGAATGCGTCTATGCGACCGACAGCATGTGAGCTTCCATAGGAGACCATCAAAAGTTGTCTAGGCCAAAGTCACCTTTTGGCCCATTTTTGGGCATGACTATAACGGCACGGGTTGCCGATAAGACGGTCACCGATTCCAAAAGGGAATG
This sequence comes from Gibbula magus, assembly GCA_936450465.1. Lineage (NCBI taxonomy): Eukaryota > Metazoa > Mollusca > Gastropoda > Trochida > Trochidae > Gibbula > Gibbula magus. The sequence continues at coordinate 12,183 of CAKZFU010000102.1, read as the reverse complement.
CGTCTATGCGACCGGCAGCATGTGAGCTTCCATAGGAGACCATCAAAAGTTGTCTAGGCCAAAGTGACTTTTGGCCCAAAATTGGGCCTACAGGAATGACTATAACGGCACGGTTTGCCGATAAGACGCTCACCGATTCCAAAAGTGAATGCGTCTATGCGACCGACAGCATGTGAGCTTCCATAGGAGACCATCAAAAGTTGTCTAGGCCAAAGTCACCTTTTGGCCCATTTTTGGGCATGACTATAACGGCACGGGTTGCCGATAAGACGGTCACCGATTCCAAAAGGGAATGCGTCTATGCGACCGGCAGCATGTGAGCTTCCATAGGAGACCATCAAAAGTTGTCTAGGCCAAAGTGACTTTTGGCCCAAAATTGGGCCTACAGGAATGACTATAACGGCACGGTTTGCCGATAAGACGGTCACCGATTCCAAAAGTGAATGCGTCTATGCGACCGACAGCATGTTAGCTTCCATAGGAGACCATCAAAAGTTGTCTAGGCCAAAGTCACCTTTTGGCCCATTTTTGGGCATGACTATAACGGCACGGGTTGCCGATAAGACGGTCACCGATTCCAAAAGGGAATGCGTCTATGCGACCGGCAGCATGTGAGCTTCCATAGGAGACCATCAAAAGTTGTCTAGGCCAAAGTGACTTTTGGCCCAAAATTGGGCCTACAGGAATGACTATAACGGCACGGTTTGCCGATAAGACGCTCACCGATTCCAAAAGTGAATGCGTCTATGCGACCGACAGCATGTGAGCTTCCATAGGAGACCATCAAAAGTTGTCTAGGCCAAAGTGACTTTTGGCCCAAAATTGGGCCTACAGGAATGACTATAACGGCACGGTTTGCCGATAAGACGCTCACCGATTCCAAAAGTGAATGCGTCTATGCGACCGACAGCATGTGAGCTTCCATAGGAGACCATCAAAAGTTGTCTAGGCCAAAGTGACTTTTGGCCCAAAATTGGGCCTACAGGAATGACTATAACGGCACGGTTTGCCGATAAGACGGTCACCGATTCCAAAAGTGAATGCGTCTATGCGACCGACAGCATGTGAGCTTCCATAGGAGACCATCAAAAGTTGTCTAGGCCAAAGTCACCTTTTGGCCCATTTTTGGGCATGACTATAACGGCACGGGTTGCCGATAAGACGGTCACCGATTCCAAAAGGGAATGCGTCTATGCGACCGGCAGCATGTGAGCTTCCATAGGAGACCATCAAAAGTTGTCTAGGCCAAAGTGACTTTTGGCCCAAAATTGGGCCTACAGGAATGACTATAACGGCACGGTTTGCCGATAAGACGCTCACCGATTCCAAAAGTGAATGCGTCTATGCGACCGACAGCATGTGAGCTTCCATAGGAGACCATCAAAAGTTGTCTAGGCCAAAGTGACTTTTGGCCCAAAATTGGGCCTACAGGAATGACTATAACGGCACGGTTTGCCGATAAGACGGTCACCGATTCCAAAAGTGAATGCGTCTATGCGACCGACAGCATGTGAGCTTCCATAGGAGACCATCAAAAGTTGTCTAGGCCAAAGTGACTTTTGGCCCAAAATTGGGCCTACAGGAATGACTATAACGGCACGGTTTGCCGATAAGACGCTCACCGATTCCAAAAGTGAATGCGTCTATGCGACCGACAGCATGTGAGCTTCCATAGGAGACCATCAAAAGTTGTCTAGGCCAAAGTGACTTTTGGCCCAAAATTGGGCCTACAGGAAAGACTAAAACGGCACGGATTGCCGATAAGACGGTCACCGATTCCAAAAGTGAATGCGTCTATGCGACCGACAGCATGTGAGCTTCCATAGGAGACCATCAAAAGTTGTCTAGGCCAAAGTCACCTTTTGGCCCATTTTTGGGCATGACTATAACGGCACGGGTTGCCGATAAGACGGTCACCGATTCAAAAAGGGAATGCGTCTATGCGACCGGCAGCATGTGAGCTTCCATAGGAGACCATCAAAAGTTGTCTAGGCCAAAGTGACTTTTGGCCCAAAATTGGGCCTACAGGAATGACTATAACGGCACGGTTTGCCGATAAGACGCTCACCGATTCCAAAAGTGAATGCGTCTATGCGACCGACAGCATGTGAGCTTCCATAGGAGACCATCAAAAGTTGTCTAGGCCAAAGTGACTTTTGGCCCAAAATTGGGCCTACAGGAATGACTATAACGGCACGGTTTGCCGATAAGACGCTCACCGATTCCAAAAGTGAATGCGTCTATGCGACCGACAGCATGTGAGCTTCCATAGGAGACCATCAAAAGTTGTCTAGGCCAAAGTGACTTTTGGCCCAAAATTGGGCCTACAGGAATGACTATAACGGCACGGTTTGCCGATAAGACGGTCACCGATTCCAAAAGTGAATGCGTCTATGCGACCGACAGCATGTGAGCTTCCATAGGAGACCATCAAAAGTTGTCTAGGCCAAAGTCACCTTTTGGCCCATTTTTGGGCATGACTATAACGGCACGGGTTGCCGATAAGACGGTCACCGATTCCAAAAGGGAATGCGTCTATGCGACCGGCAGCATGTGAGCTTCCATAGGAGACCATCAAAAGTTGTCTAGGCCAAAGTGACTTTTGGCCCAAAATTGGGCCTACAGGAATGACTATAACGGCACGGTTTGCCGATAAGACGCTCACCGATTCCAAAAGTGAATGCGTCTATGCGACCGACAGCATGTGAGCTTCCATAGGAGACCATCAAAAGTTGTCTAGGCCAAAGTGACTTTTGGCCCAAAATTGGGCCTACAGGAATGACTATAACGGCACGGTTTGCCGATAAGACGGTCACCGATTCCAAAAGTGAATGCGTCTATGCGACCGACAGCATGTGAGCTTCCATAGGAGACCATCAAAAGTTGTCTAGGCCAAAGTCACCTTTTGGCCCATTTTTGGGCATGACTATAACGGCACGGGTTGCCGATAAGACGGTCACCGATTCCAAAAGGGAATGCGTCTATGCGACCGGCAGCATGTGAGCTTCCATAGGAGACCATCAAAAGTTGTCTAGGCCAAAGTGACTTTTGGCCCAAAATTGGGCCTACAGGAATGACTATAACGGCACAGTTTGCCGATAAGACGCTCACCGATTCCAAAAGTGAATGCGTCTATGCGACCGACAGCATGTGAGCTTCCATAGGAGACCATCAAAAGTTGTCTAGGCCAAAGTGACTTTTGGCCCAAAATTGGGCCTACAGGAATGACTATAACGGCACGGTTTGCCGATAAGACGGTCACCGATTCCAAAAGTGAATGCGTCTATGCGACCGACAGCATGTGAGCTTCCATAGGAGACCATCAAAAGTTGTCTAGGCCAAAGTCACCTTTTGGCCCAATTTTTGGGCATGACTATAACGGCACGGGTTGCCGATAAGACGGTCACCGATTCCAAAAGGGAATGCGTCTATGCGACCGGCAGCATGTGAGCTTCCATAGGAGACCATCAAAAGTTGTCTAGGCCAAAGTGACTTTTGGCCCAAAATTGGGCCTACATGAATGACTATAACGGCACCGTTTGCCGATAAGACGCTCACCGATTCCAAAAGTGAATGCGTCTATGCGACCGACAGCATGTGAGCTTCCATAGGAGACCATCAAAAGTTGTCTAGGCCAAAGTGACTTTGGGCCCAAAATTGGGCCTACAGGAATGACTATAACGGCACGGTTTGCCGATAAGACGCTCACCGATTCCAAAAGTGAATGCGTCTATGCGACCGACAGCATGTGAGCTTCCATAGGAGACCATCAAAAGTTGTCTAGGCCAAAGTCACCTTTTGGCCCATTTTTGGGCATGACTATAAGGGCACGGGTTGCCGATAAGACGGTCACCGATTCCAAAAGGGAATGCGTCTATGCGACCGGCAGCATGTGAGCTTCCATAGGAGACCATCAAAAGTTGTCTAGGCCAAAGTGACTTTTGGCCCAAAATTGGGCCTACAGGAATGACTATAACGGCACGGTTTGCCGATAAGACGCTCACCGATTCCAAAAGTGAATGCGTCTATGCGACCGACAGCATGTGAGCTTCCATAGGAGACCATCAAAAGTTGTCTAGGCCAAAGTGACTTTTGGCCCAAAATTGGGCCTACAGGAATGACTATAACGGCACGGTTTGCCGATAAGACGGTCACCGATTCCAAAAGTGAATGCGTCTATGCGACCGACAGCATGTGAGCTTCCATAGGAGACCATCAAAAGTTGTCTAGGCCAAAGTCACCTTTTGGCCCATTTTTGGGCATGACTATAACGGCACGGGTTGCCGATAAGACGGTCACCGATTCCAAAAGGGAATGCGTCTATGCGACCGGCAGCATGTGAGCTTCCATAGGAGACCATCAAAAGTTGTCTAGGCCAAAGTGACTTTTGGCCCAAAATTGGGCCTACAGGAATGACTATAACGGCACGGTTTGCCGATAAGACGCTCACCGATTCCAAAAGTGAATGCGTCTATGCGACCGACAGCATGTGAGCTTCCATAGGAGACCATCAAAAGTTGTCTAGGCCAAAGTGACTTTTGGCCCAAAATTGGGCCTACAGGAATGACTATAACGGCACGGTTTGCCGATAAGACGGTCACCGATTCCAAAAGTGAATGCGTCTATGCGACCGACAGCATGTGAGCTTCCATAGGAGACCATCAAAAGTTGTCTAGGCCAAAGTCACCTTTTGGCCCATTTTTGGGCATGACTATAACGGCACGGGTTGCCGATAAGACGGTCACCGATTCCAAAAGGGAATGCGTCTATGCGACCGGCAGCATGTGAGCTTCCATAGGAGACCATCAAAAGTTGTCTAGGCCAAAGTGACTTTTGGCCCAAAATTGGGCCTACAGGAATGACTATAACGGCACGGTTTGCCGATAAGACGCTCACCGATTCCAAAAGTGAATGCGTCTATGCGACCGACAGCATGTGAGCTTCCATAGGAGACCATCAAAAGTTGTCTAGGCCAAAGTGACTTTTGGCCCAAAATTGGGCCTACAGGAATGACTATAACGGCACGGTTTGCCGATAAGACGGTCACCGATTCCAAAAGTGAATGCGTCTATGCGACCGACAGCATGTGAGCTTCCATAGGAGACCATCAAAAGTTGTCTAGGCCAAAGTCACCTTTTGGCCCATTTTTGGGCATGACTATAACGGCACGGGTTGCCGATAAGACGGTCACCGATTCCAAAAGGGAATGCGTCTATGCGACCGGCAGCATGTGAGCTTCCATAGGAGACCATCAAAAGTTGTCTAGGCCAAAGTGACTTTTGGCCCAAAATTGGGCCTACAGGAATGACTATAACGGCACGGTTTGCCGATAAGACGCTCACCGATTCCAAAAGTGAATGCGTCTATGCGACCGACAGCATGTGAGCTTCCATAGGAGACCATCAAAAGTTGTCTAGGCCAAAGTGACTTTTGGCCCAAAATTGGGCCTACAGGAATGACTATAACGGCACGGTTTGCCGATAAGACGGTCACCGATTCCAAAAGTGAATGCGTCTATGCGACCGACAGCATGTGAGCTTCCATAGGAGACCATCAAAAGTTGTCTAGGCCAAAGTCACCTTTTGGCCCATTTTTGGGCATGACTATAACGGCACGGGTTGCCGATAAGACGGTCACCGATTCCAAAAGGGAATGCGTCTATGCGACCGGCAGCATGTGAGCTTCCATAGGAGACCATCAAAAGTTGTCTAGGCCAAAGTGACTTTTGGCCCAAAATTGGGCCTACAGGAATGACTATAACGGCACGGTTTGCCGATAAGACGGTCACCGATTCCAAAAGTGAATGCGTCTATGCGACCGACAGCATGTGAGCTTCCATAGGAGACCATCAAAAGTTGTCTAGGCCAAAGTCACCTTTTGGCCCATTTTTGGGCATGACTATAACGGCACGGGTTGCCGATAAGACGGTCACCGATTCCAAAAGGGAATGCGTCTATGCGACCGGCAGCATGTGAGCTTCCATAGGAGACCATCAAAAGTTGTCTAGGCCAAAGTGACTTTTGGCCCAAAATTGGGCCTACAGGAATGACTATAACGGCACGGTTTGCCGATAAGACGCTCACCGATTCCAAAAGTGAATGCGTCTATGCGACCGACAGCATGTGAGCTTCCATAGGAGACCATCAAAAGTTGTCTAGGCCAAAGTGACTTTTGGCCCAAAATTGGGCCTACAGGAATGACTATAACGGCACGGTTTGCCGATAAGACGGTCACCGATTCCAAAAGTGAATGCGTCTATGCGACCGACAGCATGTGAGCTTCCATAGGAGACCATCAAAAGTTGTCTAGGCCAAAGTCACCTTTTGGCCCATTTTTGGGCATGACTATAACGGCACGGGTTGCCGATAAGACGGTCACCGATTCCAAAAGGGAATGCGTCTATGCGACCGGCAGCATGTGAGCTTCCATAGGAGACCATCAAAAGTTGTCTAGGCCAAAGTGACTTTTGGCCCAAAATTGGGCCTACAGGAATGACTATAACGGCACGGTTTGCCGATAAGACGCTCACCGATTCCAAAAGTGAATGCGTCTATGCGACCGACAGCATGTGAGCTTCCATAGGAGACCATCAAAAGTTGTCTAGGCCAAAGTGACTTTTGGCCCAAAATTGGGCCTACAGGAATGACTATAACGGCACGGTTTGCCGATAAGACGGTCACCGATTCCAAAAGTGAATGCGTCTATGCGACCGACAGCATGTGAGCTTCCATAGGAGACCATCAAAAGTTGTCTAGGCCAAAGTCACCTTTTGGCCCATTTTTGGGCATGACTATAACGGCACGGGTTGCCGATAAGACGGTCACCGATTCCAAAAGGGAATGCGTCTATGCGACCGGCAGCATGTGAGCTTCCATAGGAGACCATCAAAAGTTGTCTAGGCCAAAGTGACTTTTGGCCCAAAATTGGGCCTACAGGAATGACTATAACGGCACGGTTTGCCGATAAGACGCTCACCGATTCCAAAAGTGAATGCGTCTATGCGACCGACAGCATGTGAGCTTCCATAGGAGACCATCAAAAGTTGTCTAGGCCAAAGTGACTTTTGGCCCAAAATTGGGCCTACAGGAATGACTATAACGGCACGGTTTGCCGATAAGACGGTCACCGATTCCAAAAGTGAATGCGTCTATGCGACCGACAGCATGTGAGCTTCCATAGGAGACCATCAAAAGTTGTCTAGGCCAAAGTCACCTTTTGGCCCATTTTTGGGCATGACTATAACGGCACGGGTTGCCGATAAGACGGTCACCGATTCCAAAAGGGAATGCGTCTATGCGACCGGCAGCATGTGAGCTTCCATAGGAGACCATCAAAAGTTGTCTAGGCCAAAGTGACTTTTGGCCCAAAATTGGGCCTACAGGAATGACTATAACGGCACGGTTTGCCGATAAGACGCTCACCGATTCCAAAAGTGAATGCGTCTATGCGACCGACAGCATGTGAGCTTCCATAGGAGACCATCAAAAGTTGTCTAGGCCAAAGTGACTTTTGGCCCAAAATTGGGCCTACAGGAATGACTATAACGGCACGGTTTGCCGATAAGACGGTCACCGATTCCAAAAGTGAATGCGTCTATGCGACCGACAGCATGTGAGCTTCCATAGGAGACCATCAAAAGTTGTCTAGGCCAAAGTCACCTTTTGGCCCATTTTTGGGCATTGACTATAACGGCACGGGTTGCCGATAAGACGGTCACTGATTCCAAAAGGGAATGCGTCTATGCGACCGGCAGCATGTGAGCTTCCATAGGAGACCATCAAAAGTTGTCTAGGCCAAAGTGACTTTTGGCCCAAAATTGGGCCTACAGGAATGACTATAACGGCACGGTTTGCCGATAAGACGCTCACCGATTCCAAAAGTGAATGCGTCTATGCGACCGACAGCATGTGAGCTTCCATAGGAGACCATCAAAAGTTGTCTAGGCCAAAGTGACTTTTGGCCAAAATTGGGCCTACAGGAATGACTATAACGGCACGGTTTGCCGATAAGACGGTCACCGATTCCAAAAGTGAATGCGTCTATGCGACCGACAGCATGTGAGCTTCCATAGGAGACCATCAAAAGTTGTCTAGGCCAAAGTCACCTTTTGGCCCATTTTTGGGCATGACTATAACGGCACGGGTTGCCGATAAGACGGTCACCGATTCCAAAAGGGAATGCGTCTATGCGACCGGCAGCATGTGAGCTTCCATAGGAGACCATCAAAAGTTGTCTAGGCCAAAGTGACTTTTGGCCCAAAATTGGGCCTACAGGAATGACTATAACGGCACGGTTTGCCGATAAGACGCTCACCGATTCCAAAGTGAATGCGTCTATGCGACCGACAGCATGTGAGCTTCCATAGGAGACCATCAAAAGTTGTCTAGGCCAAAGTGACTTTTGGCCCAAAATTGGGCCTACAGGAATGACTATAACGGCACGGTTTGCCGATAAGACGGTCACCGATTCCAAAAGTGAATGCGTCTATGCGACCGACAGCATGTGAGCTTCCATAGGAGACCATCAAAAGTTGTCTAGGCCAAAGTCACCTTTTGGCCCATTTTTGGGCATGACTATAACGGCACGGGTTGCCGATAAGACGGTCACCGATTCCAAAAGGGAATGCGTCTATGCGACCGGCAGCATGTGAGCTTCCATAGGAGACCATCAAAAGTTGTCTAGGCCAAAGTGACTTTTGGCCCAAAATTGGGCCTACAGGAATGACTATAACGGCACGGTTTGCCGATAAGACGCTCACCGATTCCAAAAGTGAATGCGTCTATGCGACCGACAGCATGTGAGCTTCCATAGGAGACCATCAAAAGTTGTCTAGGCCAAAGTGACTTTTGGCCCAAAATTGGGCCTACAGGAATGACTATAACGGCACGGTTGCCGATAAGACGGTCACCGATTCCAAAAGTGAATGCGTCTATGCGACCGACAGCATGTGAGCTTCCATAGGAGACCATCAAAAGTTGTCTAGGCCAAAGTCACCTTTTGGCCCATTTTTGGGCATGACTATAACGGCACGGGTTGCCGATAAGACGGTCACCGATTCCAAAAGGGAATGCGTCTATGCGACCGGCAGCATGTGAGCTTCCATAGGAGACCATCAAAAGTTGTCTAGGCCAAAGTGACTTTTGGCCCAAAATTGGGCCTACAGGAATGACTATAACGGCACGGTTTGCCGATAAGACGCTCACCGATTCCAAAAGTGAATGCGTCTATGCGACCGACAGCATGTGAGCTTCCATAGGAGACCATCAAAAGTTGTCTAGGCCAAAGTGACTTTTGGCCCAAAATTGGGCCTACAGGAATGACTATAACGGCACGGTTTGCCGATAAGACGGTCACCGATTCCAAAAGTGAATGCGTCTATGCGACCGACAGCATGTGAGCTTCCATAGGAGACCATCAAAAGTTGTCTAGGCCAAAGTCACCTTTTGGCCCATTTTTGGGCATGACTATAACGGCACGGGTTGCCGATAAGACGGTCACCGATTCCAAAAGGGAATGCGTCTATGCGACCGGCAGCATGTGAGCTTCCATAGGAGACCATCAAAAGTTGTCTAGGCCAAAGTGACTTTTGGCCCAAAATTGGGCCTACAGGAATGACTATAACGGCACGGTTTGCCGATAAGACGCTCACCGATTCCAAAAGTGAATGCGTCTATGCGACCGACAGCATGTGAGCTTCCATAGGAGACCATCAAAAGTTGTCTAGGCCAAAGTGACTTTTGGCCCAAAATTGGGCCTACAGGAATGACTATAACGGCACGGTTTGCCGATAAGACGGTCACCGATTCCAAAAGTGAATGCGTCTATGCGACCGACAGCATGTGAGCTTCCATAGGAGACCATCAAAAGTTGTCTAGGCCAAAGTCACCTTTTGGCCCATTTTTGGGCATGACTATAACGGCACGGGTTGCCGATAAGACGGTCACCGATTCCAAAAGGGAATGCGTCTATGCGACCGGCAGCATGTGAGCTTCCATAGGAGACCATCAAAAGTTGTCTAGGCCAAAGTGACTTTTGGCCCAAAATTGGGCCTACAGGAATGACTATAACGGCACGGTTTGCCGATAAGACGCTCACCGATTCCAAAAGTGAATGCGTCTATGCGACCGACAGCATGTGAGCTTCCATAGGAGACCATCAAAAGTTGTCTAGGCCAAAGTGACTTTTGGCCCAAAATTGGGCCTACAGGAATGACTATAACGGCACGGTTTGCCGATAAGACGGTCACCGATTCCAAAAGTGAATGCGTCTATGCGACCGACAGCATGTGAGCTTCCATAGGAGACCATCAAAAGTTGTCTAGGCCAAAGTCACCTTTTGGCCCATTTTTGGGCATGACTATAACGGCACGGGTTGCCGATAAGACGGTCACCGATTCCAAAAGGGAATGCGTCTATGCGACCGGCAGCATGTGAGCTTCCATAGGAGACCATCAAAAGTTGTCTAGGCCAAAGTGACTTTTGGCCCAAAATTGGGCCTACAGGAATGACTATAACGGCACGGTTTGCCGATAAGACGCTCACCGATTCCAAAAGTGAATGCGTCTATGCGACCGACAGCATGTGAGCTTCCATAGGAGACCATCAAAAGTTGTCTAGGCCAAAGTGACTTTTGGCCCAAAATTGGGCCTACAGGAATGACTATAACGGCACGGTTTGCCGATAAGACGGTCACCGATTCCAAAAGTGAATGCGTCTATGCGACCGACAGCATGTGAGCTTCCATAGGAGACCATCAAAAGTTGTCTAGGCCAAGTCACCTTTTGGCCCATTTTTGGGCATGACTATAACGGCACGGGTTGCCGATAAGACGGTCACCGATTCCAAAAGGGAATGCGTCTATGCGACCGGCAGCATGTGAGCTTCCATAGGAGACCATCAAAAGTTGTCTAGGCCAAAGTGACTTTTGGCCCAAAATTGGGCCTACAGGAATGACTATAACGGCACGGTTTGCCGATAAGACGCTCACCGATTCCAAAAGTGAATGCGTCTATGCGACCGACAGCATGTGAGCTTCCATAGGAGACCATCAAAAGTTGTCTAGGCCAAAGTGACTTTTGGCCCAAAATTGGGCCTACAGGAATGAATATAACGGCACGGTTTGCCGATAAGACGGTCACCGATTCCAAAAGTGAATGCGTCTATGCGACCGACAGCATGTGAGCTTCCATAGGAGACCATCAAAAGTTGTCTAGGCAAAGTCACCTTTTGGCCCATTTTTGGGCATGACTATAACGGCACGGGTTTGCCGATAAGACGGTCACCGATTCCAAAAGGGAATGCGTCTATGCGACCGGCAGCATGTGAGCTCCATAGGAGACCATCAAAAGTTGTCTAGGCCAAAGTGACTTTTGGCCCAAAATTGGGCCTACAGGAATGACTATAACGGCACGGTTTGCCGATAAGACGCTCACCGATTCCAAAAGTGAATGCGTCTATGCGACCGACAGCATGTGAGCTTCCATAGGAGACCATCAAAAGTTGTCTAGGCCAAAGTGACTTTTGGCCCAAAATTGGGCCTACAGGAATGACTATAACGGCACGGTTTGCCGATAAGACGCTCACCGATTCCAAAAGTGAATGCGTCTATGCGACCGACAGCATGTGAGCTTCCATAGGAGACCATCAAAAGTTGTCTAGGCCAAAGTCACCTTTTGGCCCATTTTTGGGCATGACTATAACGGCACGGGTTGCCGATAAGGACGGTCACCGATTCCAAAAGGGAATGCGTCTATGCGACCGGCAGCATGTGAGCTTCCATAGGAGACCATCAAAAGTTGTCTAGGCCAAAGTGACTTTTGGCCCAAAATTGGGGCCTACAGGAATGACTATAACGGCACGGTTTGCCGATAAGACGGTCAGCGATTCCAAAAGTGAATGCGTCTATGCGACCGACAGCATGTGAGCTTCCATAGGAGACCATCAAAAGTTGTCTAGGCCAAAGTGACTTTTGGCCCAAAATTGGGCCCTACAGGAATGACTATAACGGCACGGTTTGCCGATAAGACGGTCACCGATTCCAAAAGTGAATGCGTCTATGCGACCGACAGCATGTGAGCTTCCATAGGAAGACCATCAAAAGTTGTCTAGGCCAAAGTCACCTTTTGGCCCATTTTTGGGCATGACTATAACGGCACGGGTTGCCGATAAGACGGTCACCGATTCC